>RANZ01000190.1:0-59190 GCA_009805285.1 Neurospora terricola FGSC 1889 | reverse complement strand
AGGGATGCTTGCTTACGCCCAAGGAGGCAGGGTTGAAAGGCGTATAATATGAGCCGCTACCCTTGAAATAGACGCTCGAAATGGTCAAACCAGTTGCCTGTTTGTAGCGCGGGGCAATCGTACCCGATGAAGACGAAGATTCTGACGACTTCTTCTGCTGATATGCCTTCCTAGAAGCTGCGGATAACGATCGATTAGGGAATTTGATGAAGTTGGAAACATTTGAGGGCAGGCCCGTTTTCTTGGTGCTGTTGAGGATTGGCCTTGGAAGCCAAGCGTTGTTTTCTTTTGCCGACTGGACCTGAAGAGTAGAAGTTCCGGGTAGCGATTTGCGAGGGGGAGCCGAGGCGTCAGACATAGCAGACGTGAAGGCGGTGTTCCTTGTCTCTAGCATGCCAGAGAGCATCAAGTCGTTTTGATGCGGAGCTGCCGCCGGGGCTGGTTGGGATTGTAGCAAAGATGGTTTTGCAATTGCTCGTGAGGATTTTGGAGACGTCGCTGTGGCCCTTGTGGTTGTGTTCTCAACCCCTCCTGAATGTGCCCCAGATGCGGGCTGTGCATTACCAGATATGTCGGGGTGCTTCAAGCATGCTTGCAATCCCTCAGTGTCGCGCTGTGTACGGATGACAGCCTCCACTGGGACACATTTGGTATCATGACCACCATGACCCTGGAGTTTCTGGCCGCGATCTTGGGCTTCAGACGTGGCTTGAGGCTCTTGGCGACTTGAGCTAGAGCTCCCTGCTTCTTGCTGTTTGTTGTTCAGAAATGGCGATACTTGGACAGTCGCTGTTAGGAATGATTCCAAGTCAACGCTCAGAGGCACCTCTGACAGCGGACCGAGAAAGCCCCGCGAGGAAGACGAGTCTTGATCCATCGCGATCCTTCTCCAGCGCCTTCACTCGCGTGGTCCAGTCGGCAACTGTGTCCCAAGTTTCTGGAATTTACGCGCGCGAGGATGAGAATGAGACGAAGAAAACGACAATAATAGTAGGGACGAGGGGCAAAATAGGTAGAGCCCTCCAGGTCGCGTCGTGGACGGCTATTACTGTGTAGAAGGTAGGCGAAAGTGACTCGAGAGGACGGGAGGGCGGGGGACCCTAGAAATTGGCTGGAGTCTTTCCTGCAGGAAGACGGGACGTTGACGCAGTGAGTGCTCGAGCTCTCCACAGTGTGAGCTATAGAGGCAGCCCAGGAGCTCCCGTCCGATACAGAGCAACGCGTGTTCCCGTGCTCTGTGGATTTCCCAGATCACAAACCAACCTGGAAACGAAACACCTCCTAGAAAAGTGGGGCTGTATCACTGTCGACCGCTGGATCTCCCAAATAATGCAATCATTTCGATGAACGGTTAGGGGTCTTACCATCAACAAACGATGTTGTGTCGCTTGATTGAAAATGGACGGTACAAAAAGACGTCAAGTAGACCTTCAAAGTGAGGTATTAATGTTTTAGGACATCTTTCAGGCCTTTCTATATTTTTTAATCGTGATGATGGTGAGTGTCGCTGTTCTTCTCATGTCCTTCACATTAGCGTCCCGAATATCTTGTAGCACAATGCGCTGCGCACTGCACACTCGATCCAAGCGAAGCAACCGCAACTGCCCTCTCTGATAGAGCAGAAACTACCACAAAACAGCGACACACCAATGACACGCCATAGTCAGCAAAAAGGTCTTCAACGTAACAGAATTGCTTAGATCTTCGACAATCACATGAAATGAAGGCATGGCCAAGTACCGCTGAGTGTTAATCGGAGTGCCTTGTTCTGGGTTTTGTGCACTGTGTTGACCGTCGAACAGCAGCTTGCTACCAGAAGCATCCAGCCTTTCGACATTGTTCAATCACAGCTTATCAAACCAACCATGTCAATCAGCATCCGAGGCAAAAAGAGTGGCCTTACATGGCAACTCATATTTTGACAGGTCCTTTGGCTGTAAACATAAAGACATCATTGCTCGCCGTTCTTTGGGGCGCATTATCCAACGACCTCTCGAGCCTTACTTTCCCGTGTCTTTTACGAGCACTTTCTTTCCCCTTTAGGACCCAGACTGTTTTTGCATATTTCCATACTTGTGTGAAGGATTACCTATGGATATGCCCTTGCTGCTCTTCATCGTTACACACCCAACAACCACTCAGCGCACACCGGGACAGCGACACCTTGAGCCAACATTGACACTCTCCAGGGCTGTCCTTCCAGACATCGTAATTATTTATGGACAAAGCTAAGTACTCGAAATACTCTCCTCATAATCAGAAGACGCTAATTAACGGTACATCTAGCGATCAACTCCACCGGCAAAATCTTGTGGTTGCCCTTCGATCATAAAAGCCCATAAACAAGCCCATGAACAAGGAAAGCCGCGGAAAGAACCTTGAAGTAACCGATAGCAACCAATGGGCAACTTGTCTGGACCCTTCCAAACGTGACCATGGATTCCAAGGCATACCACATCCCCGGCCACGTGGTGTCTAGGTGAAGTGAAGTTGGAACCTGAGCTAGAACCTGGACTTCAACCTCTATTCACCTGACATCTTGGCTCCAAGGTTTCATATCGATAGGACTTTGGGTGCCTTCACCTGTTCAAATGTAAACCTGAACCTCTGTTCACCAAATTTTGGCTTCCAAGGTCGCGTTCACCTGTCGCAATATTGTCACGAATTGCGCATATTTCATGGAGGTATCCCTTTCTCAACCCGACCACAATTCTTCCCTCTTACACCATCGGTCTCCGACAAACATCGTCACTTTAATACCATCACTAACGGCTATCATCAACAACCTCTTTTCATCATGTCGACCCGACCCCAACCGAACAACATTCCTCCCAATGCCGACCTTGCGATCCCCTTCCTTGACCGAGTTCTCATCAACAGCCCCTTTCCCCCCATAGCGATCTTGCTGCCCAGATCATTCGCCCACTACGACAACGACATAAAGCTTGAAGTGACCGCAGTGACAACCACAGGGGATATCCACATTATCAAACGCGAAGTCGAACGATACCGATTCGGCCTTTCACCATGCTATAGACCTAATGACAGAGTCTACCTGGTCATGGACATGTACGGTTTCGGACTTCCCGCCGCAGGAACCTGGCGCTTCCAGATCAAGGGTTACTCTTGGATCGACCGCAAGCACACCGAGGTCCTTAGCATTATCCATGACGAGGTCACAGAGGCGGTTACAGCGGAGAACTAGAATTTCCCTGCTGACTCCATGAGACTGAGTAAGTAAACGAGCTTTTTCTTTGCCTACGTCTTTAGAAACATGTCGGACCCAGTGAGCAGCTGTTAATTATTTATTCTTCCCAAATCTAAAGGCGTGCCCCAGGAATGGCTGCTCTGGATGACCAAAACCACCAGCCAATTCCGGTACAGGATCAACCCTGATGTCGCGCTGACTTTTCAGATTCGTGCTCCTGTGCAGCCCGCCCCTGTGCAGCCCGCGGAGACCCCGCGCCCACGTGGAAGACCAAGGAAGGTCAGCGCCGATGCCGACCCTGAAGAGCATGACGACATGGTTAATGTCGACAACAACGGATACATGGAAGATGTCGACATGGAAGTTTTTGAGGCTGAGAACGCCGAGGGCTGCGAATTGAGCGTGGTCCTGTCTGTAGAACAGGATGAGGTCGACAATGTTAACCACATTAACTACTACGGAGAGATCCCCGCCGACGCCAACCTCGAGATCGGCGACGGGGTTGACGACATGGACGTCGTGCATGATGATGATGATGATGATGATGATGATGATGATGATGCAGACGAGCTCACTTTCGTCGGTGACAGTGAAGATGATGCTGTGCAGCATGAAAGGCCGCAAGTTGGCATGAAGACAGTTCCTGCTTCATACTATGATGACGCCGACCTTGTCACTGACATTGAGGATGTTACCCTTGATTCCTTTGATCTTGAAGAAGAGTTTGCTGATGCCGAAAAATCAACGGACCCTGAAGATTTGGAGGACGAGTTCTTTGATGAGGAGAAGCTCCTTAATGCTCATGTGGAGTACCCAGTGACACCAGCGGGTCAATCGTCAGACCACACGGCAAATGAACATCATGCCGAAACTGAGATCGTGTTCACTGGAGAGTCCGATAGCCTTGACGATCTGTTTACGGACGACGAGGAGAATGATCTTGATGCCTCGGATGTTGAAGATGAAAATGTGAGTGCCGAAGAGCCGATGACTGTAGTGACTAAGTTTTCTGACCATACGGTACAGCATCCGCATGTCGACATCCAAACCGATGAAACAGCCAGAAGTTTATTGGAGCAAGACGACGAGACTACCAGCGCCCGCGGAAATTATGTGAGACCTTTCTATCCTGTGCTTTCTCCAATCCCTGAGTCGCCTGCTACCATGCCCAAGGCCGATTCKTTCCCATTAAGGGCCGTCATCAAGGCTCAGGTCGCGCCTTCCTTATCACAAGTTGTTGCATCCGCCACAGAGAATGCCATCAGGACTGCTGGCAAAAGGAAGAGATTAAACCACGACAGCACTCAGGACGAGCTTTTTGAGCAGGTAACGTTAAGCGATATTATTAGCGGCCATCCTAGCAAAAGGCAAAGAGTAGATGATGAAAAGGCGCAGGAGGTTTCCCAGCAAAAGGAACCTAGAGCTATTACCAGCAGCTCCGGCTCCAGATCCACTTCTACTAATGAACCGTTGCTAGTGGGAGTTTATTTTTCTAAGGCCACCGACAACGCCCCTGCCGAGAAAGCGAAATCACAACACGAAGGGGCCCAAGAATATATATCCGAAAAGAAGACAACAAACTTTAACTCACAAGCTATCACCAAGACTGCCGCACCTACTATAAAAACTGCCACTGTCACCAAGCCCACTGGCAAAAGAAAGGTGTCAAACGACGAGAGCATTGACAACCCCAATTACGAGCAGAAGACATTGGCCTCGATTATCAGCGGCCATCGGACCAAGAGACAGAGAGTAGGCGACAGAAGCATCCAGGACAAAATCCCCATGCAAATAGAACCGAGCGCTACCACCAACGGTTCCGGCCCTCAATTATCTTTCCCTATTGAGCCGTCGCAAATGGCAGATTCTCCTCCAGAGACCACCAAACCTCCTGCTGAGAATGAGAAAGTCGGGGAGAAAGGGGCCCCAGACGATGCGTCGGAAACGAAAACACCGAGCGCTAGGTCAAAAGTCACCAAAGCTAGTGTATCTACTATAGAACCTGCCACTGCCATCAAGACCACTGGCAAAAGAAAGAGATCAGACGATGAGATGATTGCCGACGGTAATTCTGAGCAAAAGGACAATAGGAGCGCTACTACCAGCGCTCGTCCTGCCAAGAGAAGGAGATCGGATGAAAGCAACCTGGATACAATTCACCTGGATCCTATTCACCGGGATTCTATTCACCAGAGTTCTATTCACCAGAATCATATTCACCAGGACACAATAAACCTGGACACAATAAACCTGGACACAATAAACCTGGACACAATTCACCAGGGAAAAAAATCGAGTACTAAAATCGGCGACTCCGACCATAAATCCGCTTCCCCCATTGAACCAACAACGGACAATTCCTCAAAAGTTGTCGACAACGCCCATCTTGAGGAAGACAAACCGCGTAACCTAGATAATTTCGACGACATCTCCGAAGACAAGAAAACCAACAACACTTCGAAAAGTACTAAGGCTCCCGCCAAAAAAGCTGCGACCAAGAAGCCCCTAACCAGGTCTTCCTCCAGGACCAAATCTGCCACCTCTGCGACCGACAACAAGTCTTCTTCAGAACCTTCTCACAAAGCTGCCACAACAGCCCCCTCTAGAGGCAGACTAAGGTCATCTTCTCGGGCTTCAAACAAGGGTTTCGCTGAATCCTCGGGCGAAGCTGCTGCAACTACCACCATCAAGTCCTCCTCAAAATCCGACATCATCACCTCGAACCCCGCCAACAGGCGCATTACGCGGTCCATGTCTAGAGAGCCCACAGTAGCTCCTGCCGAAGCCGCTCCTGAGTCTTCCATCAGCCAGCAAGCTCAGTCTTCGTCCAACATTGCCAAAATGGATGTCACCGCGCAATCTTCCAAGCGCTCTTCTACCCTTTCGCCGCCAGCCAAGAAGGCCCTTACTTTGAAGGAACAGCGGGCAATTTATGAGGCAAAACAGAAGGCTGCTGGAAAGACCGCCGCTGAGCCTACTCTCAGAACAATCAGAACAAGAATCATCAAACCAACTCCCATCAACCAGCGTTATGCTCGGTCTACAACCCAAGCCCCTAAATCAGTTCCCCCTCAACCCTACCATCGCAATCCGTCTTCTAAGGTCGCCGAAAAGGCCACTACCGGGCCATCTTCCAAGAGCGGTTCGACCATTGTATCGCCAGTCTCCAAAAAGACCCTTACTTTGAAGGAGCAGCGGGTAATCTACAATGCCAGAGCGAAGGCAGCTGCCGCCAAGGCGAAGGCTACTCTCGGGGTTTCACATCAATCCTCCTCCAAGGTCGCCGAAAAGGTCATTGCTGAGCCATCTTACAAAGGCGGCTCTCCCATTTCACCTCCAGTCGTCAAGAAGGCCCTTACTCTCAAGGAGCAAATGGCACTTTACGCTGCGAGACAGAAGGCTGCTGCCGCAAAGGAAAAGGCTGCTCTCGAGGTTTCCCATCAGTCCTCCCCAAAGAGTCCCGCAAGATCTCCAACCGAGCCATCTTCCAAGAGTGGCTCTCCCATTGCACCGCCAGTCGTTAAGAAGGCCCTGACGTTGAAGGAGAAACGGGCACTCTTTGCCGCAAGAAGAAGGGCCATTGCTGCTAAAGAGAAGGCTGTTGTTGAGATTCCGACGCTGTTTGCCTCCAGGAACCCCGCAAGGTCTTCAAGCGAGTCATCTGGCAAGCATGGTTATGATCATTCATCGGTTACCTCAAAGACATCCGCTTCTGTCTCGTCCAGAACGGATACGGAGGCTTCAGTCGGCTCTCGTGCAAGTGCAAGCTCGTCATCTACCACAGCTTCTAGGGCTGTGAAGACTTCAGGCCAGTACACCCTGAAGGATCAAATGAGATTCGCCGCGTCCAAGAGAGCTGTGGCGTCCAAGACTGTAGCCAAGCCTGGTGACGAGAACGTTCCGTTTCACGCCGACTCTTCTTCTGCGGTCACCAAGGAGGCTGCTCCAAGGAAGAAGAGGTCACAGGAGGAAGCCTTCTCAGAGGATGATGATGTGTCAGAGATGTCAAAGAACGACCTCTCGGTTCGCCCAGCGAACTATTCCATCCAGGGCAGGAAACGCGCAAAGCGTCATTGAAAGCTGCAGGTCTTAAAGACCTGAGGTAAGTAAGGATTTCTATTCACAATGGCGACAAGTTAGGTCTGATGCTAACAGTTAGTTGTTTGCAGACTGGACTTGAAAGGTGATGGAGAGCTGACTGAAGGTTGGGGTGAACTGTACCATAACGACTGAGGGAGAACAGGAAGGAGGAGTTGCTAGGCAACGGAGGACACGGAGGCAAAGTGATGGTATTTTCAGGAGCGGTTGTGGTTGGGATGGTTCAGCTCCTCGAAGGTGAGAGGTGTTGGTATAATAGCTGGGCAACGGGTATATCAACAACAGGCTTGGTCTGTTCAAATTAGAGGTATGTTTACGGTTTTATCAACATTGCTTTTCAGGTCCTTTTGCATCCGGTTTCTGACTATGAATTGTTTCTGTATTCCTGATATGAGTGACTGGTGACTACGTTTACCTTGTGATCTGCCTCACCGTGCTTAGTGGCATGCGAATAATCGTAATAACGTAAATATAGAGGTGCATTTTCAGCAACTTCTAAGCCATAACGCGAGTTTGCCACGGCCTTTTGAACATAACTCAAGGCCTGATCTGAATCACGAAAGCTGTATCCAACTGTCCAAATTCGGTCATGTAATCTTTGCAGGCATTGAACACGGTAGTGTACCTCATTCGTTCGGGAAGCTACCTAACTAACAGACTACCTAACAACCGCAGCTTATCAACCTCTAGACTCATAACGCCAACCGATCTCCATCATCTAGTTCTTGACAGCATAGATCTTGTAAGAGCCAACCCACTCGTTAAGATCCTCCTTCTTCTCGGCCTCGGGCTTCGCGGCGGGCTTGCAGCACGACGAAGCAGTCTTCTCCTCAGCAGGCTTGCAGCAAGACGACTCCTTCTTCTCGACAGGCTTGCAGCAAGAGATAGTCTCAGCAGCCGGCTTGTTGCAGGAAGAAGAAGCAGCAGGGGCACAAGCGGTGGACGCCTCCGTCTTCTTCGGCGCACAGCACGAAGACTTGCTCTCCTCCTCCTCCTTCATCGCCGTCCCGGGAGTAGCGCAGCACCCGCCCCTATTCCCCTCCTCATCCGTATCCAAATAAACATTAATATCCGCCCCGGTATCCTGAATCAGCACCTGTTCAAAGCCCGCCTCCTTCAGCCACCCCTCATACTGCTCCACCTCGCTCGCGCCCGCGATACAGCCGACATACATGGCAATATCATTCCGCAACTTCTCCGGCAACGGCTTCTTGGCCAAGATATCGCTGACAGCCACACGACCGCCAGGCTTCAAGACGCGGTGCATCTCCTTGAAGACGAGGGGCTTCTCGGCCTCGGGAACTAGGTTGATGACGCAGTTGGAGATGATGCAGTCGGCGATGGAGGACTCCAAGGGGATAGAGGTGATGGAACCTTTGATGAAGGAGACTTGCGAGTCCGGGAAACCGCGGGAGGCTTTCAGGGAGTTGGCGCGCGAGAGCATGTCGTCGTTGAAGTCGATGCCGATGGAGCGGCCGGTGGGACCGACGCGGGTGGCGGCGAGGAAGACGTCGAAGCCGGCGCCGGAGCCGAGGTCGATTACTGTTTCGCCCTGTTGTAGAAATAAGTGTTAGTTTTGATAGCTTGGAAAATAGGAGGCAGAAAGATTGATGTACCTCGCGCAGGCTGGTAATGGCCAAGGGGTTACCGCAGCTCAGACCTAGGTTGGCGCCTTCGGGGATGTTGGCGAGCTCTTCCTCGGTGTAGCCGAAGGACTTGGCGACGGTTTCGCCATACTTGACGCTGGTGGTCTGGGAGGCGGCACTGTAGTGCTTGGCGACCTCCTCGTAGATCTGAGAAGTGTCTCTGGTATCCATGATGGGGGGTGATGTGGTTGTGGATGGTTAAAGACGAGTGTCAAAGATGGTTGTTGACGGCTGTGTTCGAGAATGGAGATTGCAAGTGCAGTCAAGAAGTCGATGTTGGGAGATGTTCGAGATCTTCCGTTTCCACGGTGTCAGGACCTCCTTTTATATCCATCTCCCAGTATGTCCTCCTATCTTTCGTGTTCCATGACTATCCGTGGCCATTGAGGGTTTTGTGCCGTGACAGTCTCGTCTTGTCGTGAATCGGGGAACGTCGTGGTGGTGGTAGTTTCCGAATTGGGTTTAGTGACTTTTCATGTGGAGTGGATGGAGCCACCCAAGCGAGTCGTTCTCGAAGACGATGACCACTCAGAAGCAGGACACAACACCAAAGCCGGGATCGTTGTATGAGAACTACTTTGACCAATAAGCTTTGTTCTTGGTTCCTCAAACTGGCAAATTTTCAGTTTGTCATCGGTGGTTCCTGACTTCCGCCTCTTCCTCTATTGCCAACTTTGCGACATCGCCTTCTACATCCACGGGGATTTGGCTGCAGAACCCGGAAACAAGCAAGGCAGCTGCAAGGCATCCCACCCATCAACCTCAATCACGGTCACGGATATTGCCTCTCCATCGTTGGGGACACCCGGAGCTTGTGGAAACCACAGTCCATCGCCCAAGATGCCAACAGCAACGGCTTCCAACGAGTCCTTCAAGGTCCACAAATTCTCTTCGAAACTGCCAGAAGCAGAAGCTGCTCGGCAGAGAGAGAACCAGCGGCGTCATCGGGCAAGAGTGAAGGGTAAAATTGCCGAGCTGGAAAGCTCTCTAGCTGACACTCGCGAAAGGCTCGATGCAGCTCTCAAGCATATCCGAGAACTCGAGGCCGAGAACCAGAGACTCCGTGAAGCGTCCTCTTCAGTCTATACTCCGGAATCCCGGGATGAGTCACCTGCAGAGCAACTCCTCTACATGAGCCAAAGTGGACGCAATGGCTACCATTACTCTCAGCCCCAACCACATCAGTTCGAACCACATCAACCGCCAAGGCACCACCAACAGCAACACCAACGGCCCCCGGTAAATGGACTAGATATCCTAGCCAGCATCTCGTCCAGCGAAAGCGCAGTACCACCCCGTCACCGCACCTACCACCCCCACGAACTAGACTGTGCTCGAAACCTAGCTTCCCTACCAAGCTACGAGCCCACACCCATAGCCTCTCCCAGAGACATGTCCCCCATCGCGGCCCTGCTCTCCATGCCCACCGCCACTCAATCACGCCAGGCAACCGGGTTCCATTCACCCTCCGCCACCACCATCTCAGCCAGCCCTTCGACGGAGTCGCCAGGCCGGACCTCGATCTTCGACTTCAACAGCAGAAGCAGCCACTACAACCCTTCCTCGACCTCGAACTCACAGTTCTCCGTAGGCTCGTCGTCAGCTGTCCCGGATAAGATCGGTGAACTCATTGATTGCCTGGATAACAACAATGACGATGTTGACGACGACTTGGCTTTACCTGCCCCTCGACTTGGTGAATCTACCATGCCCTGTCGAGAGGCCTTTTCGATCGTCAGGAAGATGCAGACGACCAGGCCTGATTACTACTACGGCGCGGATGGGCGTGAAGTTGAGAATGTTGCGAGGGAGCAGTGGAGGCCGGGGTTTCGAAGTGCTATTGAGCCTGACTCGGGCTGTAGGGTGCAGACGCATTTGGTGTATGATTTTGTTGATCATATTACTGGGCCTTGATCATCAGACGACTTCGTGGAACAACAGAGAGATAGAACTGAAAGCCATCCAGTGAGAGAAGAGAGAAGGCATAAGCAACATTGGAACAAAAGAGGATGAACGAGGCTGTGTTACCTGGGATGGCTGACCTCGGACTAATCCAGAAGGTCTGATTTTCTATCATTTGGCTTCAAGAGAAAATAGCCCGCGCCTTGCAATCAAACCAGATATAAGTGGAAGATAAAAGTGGAAGGCGTGCTACCCTTTATACATTGGGAGACGAATACTTGGAATTCGGAGGATTTGATGAAAATTTCTGCCCAATATTCGCAGGCATACACCAAAGCCAGAAGCAGATAACAAACCTAGATTGAACAAGATCATTGTTTTTGTACATCCTTTCCGCTTCGACTCAGTCTCTGACGACGCCAAGCTCTAACACCGTGTTTGACCAGACGACTTTTCTGTCGAGGCTGCGCAATCCGGACGCTCCCATCAATATTCCAGCAATTGACCAATAGGCTAAAAGCGGGGGGGCTGACTACAAAGGCACGACCAAGGCAAACCGTCGTCATCTCAAATCAGCCTTGCCTCGCTTGCTCATGTCCTGACATCATCTCGCCTCAATTGCTTTCAAGGGCTTTTTTTTCATCTTCGATCGTACCTTGCAGGGTTTCAGTTCCAGATCTACAAATATCATCCAAACCTACCACACCAACACAGTCAACACCTTCAACACACCGTCCGAACCTGATTTGACAGCACAGGAATACCAGCACAACCAACGTAGCACCACCAGTACAGCACCTTTCAGCAACACCCTGTTTCAACAGTACCTTCTTTTCAGCAACACCAAGGGCACTTCACAAACCCTCACCATCACCATGCCAAACTCAACAACCTCCATCTCCCTCTCCCCCCAACCACCACCTCAAACCCAAAACCAACCCCACCACAACCCCCTCTCCCATATCTCCTTCGGCGTCCGCTCCTACACCCGCTCCAAAACCTTCTACACCGCCATCCTCCAGCCCCTAGGCCTGCACCTCGTCTTCGACAGCGAGAACCAAGCCGACCCCTCCACGGCCTCACTCAAAAAGAACCACATCCGCACATTAGGTTACGGCCCAGACAAAGACAACGAAATCATCAACCTCTTCGAAGTCGGCTCAGAGGCAACGCAGCCTCCGGGGCCGGGATTCCATCTGGCGCTGAACGCGCCGACGAGGCTGGCGGTGGTGGAGTTCCATGCCGCGGCGGTGCAGAATGGGGGGCTGGATAATGGGTTGCCGGGGGTGAGGGGGGAGTATGGGGGGGATTATTTTGCGGCTTTTGTGGTGGATCCGGATGGGCATAGATTGGAGGTTGTTTGTAAGAGGAGGATTGGGGAGGGGACTGCTGGGGGAGAGGATGGCGAAACGCCGGGAGAGGGAACTGGGACGGCGACGGAGGGGAGGTAAGACGGTAGATTGGGTCGTTATCGATGCCGATGTCGTTGCTTCCTTGTCCTGGTCCTAAGCGACTGGCCTACGAAATGGCCTTGCGCAACCGTTTGGTCCTCCCTCATCCTTTCCCCTCCCATAGAAATTAATTTCATCCTCATCAACTCATCCAACATCACCCCTTCACCCATAAACCAACCAAGCTCCAATAACCCCAACCAGAAATCCCATCCTCAACCCACCCGGGCCAGGCACCAACCTTCCTCCCCCATTTACTTTCCTATTAACCATGCTCCCAAACTCCCCCACGACATTCCCCCTCGGCCAATACTCACAAACCAAATACCACCCTCCCCTTCCCCCATTCCACGCCCCGCACCACCTCGCCGCGCACCCTACATCAGTGGTATTCTTCCACACCAACTGCGTAAAATGCCCTGTATCTTCCTCGAATGTTGCTCGCCCAAAGTCGTACTTGGCTCGTTCGTTGCCCCACATTTCTACGCAGGATTGGACGTCTGAACAACCCAGAGCGAGGTTTTCGCCGTAGGGGCCTTGGGAGTGTTTTAGTTCGCATTTGGTGGAAGAGGAGGATTTGGAGTTGGGGGAAGAGGAAGAGGGATTGGAGGAGGGGGAGATGCCAAGTTTATCGAGGTAGCGGGAAGCGAAAGACGATAGGGTGTCGTTGTAGACGACGGAAGAGGCCTTGTGTTGAGCACGATAAAGGTTGGTGGAGTTGAGGAGGGCGGAGGTGAAGAGGCCGGGGTGGAGGAAGGAAGGGGCGGAGGAGGCCGGGGTGCCGGTTGGGGAGGCGGTGATTGTGATGGTTGAGATGGGTTCTTTGGCGTGTTGGAGGAGGTTGAGGGAGGCGGAGGGCGTAGGTTTGGGTTGCTCCTGGTGATCTGGATTCGGGTTGGGATGGCGAGCTTGGAGGAGGTGGTTCCTGGAGGGTTCGGGTGTTGCGTTGACCAGGAGGATGTGTTTGAGGATTAAAACAGTTAAGAGAGTAATCAACGTTGTCGTCGGACTGTTACGGTTATGAAGGCGCATGGCGATCGGTTGTAATTATCGTCTTCGTTGTCACTGTTAGCACTTCAACCACCCAAAGACGAGAGGCAAAGAAGATAAGACTTGTTAAATGCACCATCTTGTTCCATCGTGCCTGTGTACGGACTCTTGTATGTCCGTCTTTTCGCTTCGCCCAGCGAAATGATTGTGTCCAAGGAAAGTCACCTATCAAAACTTGGTTTGAGGTGTAGGTGGTCGAGGAAAGATGGTTGGCTGGCGCTTCGTTGTGCCTTCATCTTGGGTTCAATTGAGGTGAGAGTTGTATGGTCGGGAAGGGGGCCGATAGGCGCTGGCGAAGGGTTGATTGGGGGATGACGTAGCGCTGTTGGGTGGGCTTAAAAGCAGGGATGCGGCCGCGCTTTCCGTTCCAGGCGCGAGACGCATCACCTTGTCCCTAACATCTCTACCGAAAGACATGACAGATTCAACATCTGTATTTGCGAAAAGCATAAACAATTGGCATGACAGTCCACTAGGCTCTGTCTGCCTCAAATATGCCTTTCATCTTCTCAGTTTACCATCTCACACTGCCAGTTTTGACGAGTGTCCGCTCATCAATGTTTGACGCCCAGGCCAATGAGGGTATCTCGGAGAGTCGGAGGAAACCCAGTGCACCTGGACGTCGGTTGCGGGTCTTCTCATCTGCACATTGGCTCGAGATTGGGCGTTCTGTCGACCAGCTTCCCAACCTCCCTGCCTTGATACCATGGAAAGGCATTCTTAGTCGCACATCTTAAGCGTATCATTTCAGGGAAGGATCAAAATCTTTGTGCTGTGTCTAGGTATTCACTCCCCCGCATTCCGAGGTGGACAAGGCTGTCAGCCATGTGTCAAATGCACAAGCGGGAGTGAGCATGGGCTGCTGCCGATGATCTGGTTCAGCATGCATTTCTTGAGAATGAAACATGGGACGTCTGTCTCCGTGTTGTTTCAATCAAGAGTTGATGGGATTGGCCTCGCGAGTCTGAGACATCCCTTTCTTCTTCATTGTCAGTACTAGAGGCCGTCTTTGTGCTGTGAATCTCAAGGCGGGCCGGGTAGCTGGTAGAACACCTCGAGCAGTGATGTAATCGACATGCGAGAACCCTGGCCCTTCTTTCTGCTCCTCTCGTTTGCAGTTGATGCGCAGTAAAGCAGAGAACTTCCGCAATCGGTGACCTTCAAGCCAGCCATGTCATAGATGCATCACACTGGACATAGTGTTTGTATACCTATAAGTGACCGACGTCGTAACAGATGCAAAGACTTTAGAGCATCCGCGTTACAGACATCTCGAGTGCTACAAATACCTGGAGAAAACCCCACAAGCTCCGTCGCTGTTCATTTAAACGCATTCATCCACTAAGATGCCAAGCAGCAAAGGCAAACCCACCGACCCTGAGCTCCGCGAGCAGCTCAAAGAAGGTACAACGCGAACAGCCCAATTAGCCTTTATCATGGACTGGGACGGCATGCTAACAGTCTCGTGAGTAGAGATCAAACAAGAACCCAATAAGTCGGGCGACGGCGTCGGCCAATGGTCGGCATGGAAGGGTATGAAGCTTGCCAAAGAGTACGAGGCACAAGGAGGAGATTATGAAAACGAGGCGGGGAGCAAGAACGAACCAAAGAAGGGGAAACCCAAGGCAAAGAGTGTAGAGACGAAGAGGGAGGAAGAAAGGGCTCAAGACCTAGTCTGAGCCTTCTGAGGAGGAGTGATACATTTTCACTGCCGCCGCTGCTTGGGACTGTGAATGATGCGAGCATGATGTTTGCGTTTGACAGAAGTGGTGAAGCCCGGCAGTAACATAAATTACGCCCAAAGCAGAAGAAGACATGTTATACCGCATTGGTGGGCAGCGAACGGGAGTCCCGAGATAAATCGAGGATGGAAGTTGCATGATTCCATGTGTTGGTCCATTCATTCGTGCGAGTTGGTGATAGCGTTATGGCTGTTTGTGAAGGATGGAATCGATGCCCGTGGACGGCATGTTGCACGGACAAAGAACTGATTCGTTATGCTGGACAACCAGTTGGGGAGTGTCCAGGCATCAATGGTTTCGTAAGTGGTATGTCACGACCTTGGAAGGCCCGCATATGAGAGCGCGGCGGCGCATCTTCGTTCTCTTCAGTTGAATAATTGGCCGCAGCACGCATCAAAGGTGTTTGCTCTTGGAAATGGAAGAGAATCAGAAAAAGAACGAAGCAGATGGCAAAGTGGAAATGGAGCATGTCATTGCCAATACCGGTGTCCCCTGCATTTTCGCATCCACTTGTTCAGCATGATGAGGTAAGCTCTCTTATGCCTGGCGGGTACAGTACCTACGTGCCTGCTCCACCAGCGATTGCAACGGAACCATGGCACTGCCGATAAGATAAGGCCCCTCTCGATGCAACCCGGACCACTTGGCTTCCATCAGCCAGGCCCAAGCTCCCTGCCCGCCGCCATTGTTCACCCCCCATTCCGGCATCACTGCACAGCTGAGAAGGAGCTTTGGAGGAAGCATCCAAAACATCGTGCATCATCAGCCCTGCCTAACCTGTGTCCCCTGACACGTTACAGATCGCTCGCCGCATCCATATCCGTCCCTTCTTTTTTTGGAGTCTTCTTTTGCTCTCTTAGGTACCTCTACCTATCCAGCATATTACGTTGTTTTGCGCGAGACTGGATCTGCCGGTGGCGATTGCTTGTTTTGCTGGACGGACAGGTTTCTGTAAGTTGATCCATCATCCATCCCCTCCCTCCAGCATCCATCCAACTTCAAGATCCCACCATCCAGCCTTGATGAGAGTCCTTTGGAAACCCCCTGCTACCAAACCCACACCCATCAACCCAAGAGACGTTCACGTCACGTATGTCCTGATCTTGAAAGACGACCCTTGACCTCCTTGGGCCCCCTTGTCAAAGCGTTGAAACATTGGGATTCATCTGCTGGATATTATTGCCATCATCACCATCACCACTCCCATTGCCATACCATTACCCTCCTTTTGACATCCATCCTACTCCTTCAGCCTTGCAACCCGTTGTTCGGCCATTAATACGCAGGGAAGCCGTAAGCTAACCCATACTTCCTGTTCCCCAGGTCCTCTCAGCTTGTCTTAAACACCGAAGGAGGTCGTAATAGGCAGTCGACGTGCTGTCGCAATCCATTTGCCTCGAACCACTACCACTACTTGAACATCCGCCATCCGTCGATCCGTACCACGCCTTTGCCCCCGTGTCAATGTCGCAGACTTTCCGACCAGCTACCATCATATCGCAATAACTGAACCAAGCCGGCCCCGAACCGTTTTCTTATTTGCGATTCTCCCCCGACAAACTCCCGCGATACATCAACCCCGCGACAGCCGCATCGCAGCCTCGTGTCTGGGACCCGGCCGATTTCGCTAATCTGTGAAACACGGCAACCCCTCAACCCCAACGATTTCGTACGACCACGCCCTCGAAGCTCTTTCCCCAATCGCTTTGTCGACCCAGCCTACAGGGAGCCCCTTGGCTTAACCGACCTACCATCAAACCATGGACGAGTCTCTAGAGGCGCATCCCGGCGCCGCTGGCCACTTCGCTGCCGAAGGAGCGCATTCCATGTTCCTCGGCGGTTTGCTGGCCTCCGCCGACACCATCTCCCGCGCCACATCGCCCGGACTGCCATGTTCCAATGGCTCAGACCAAGATGACCAGAAGCGCTACCGCCCCCGAACCTTCAGCTACTTCCGCCTGCTCCCATTCGATGTCGAGGAAGAGTCGCACAGGGATGCCGCTTTGAACGGCATCCTCAAGAACCTCTACATCTCTGTAATGGCCGAGGACTTTTCTCCAGGTGCTGTACACTGGACTCGCGAGCTTCAGGGATGGTTAAACCTCAAGTTTGAGATGACCAGGGAGCTTCGCGCCCGTCTCGCGCGTCTCTACTACCATCTGTCGCTCGCCCCCGGCCTTGACACCAACACGGCCGATAGGTTTGCGAGAATGGTAGTCACGTTGACGCGCAAGCGACATTACCTGAAGCCAGTCGAAGACTTGACGCTGGACTGGCGACCCCTCTGGAAAGAGCTCAAGGGTCTGGTGTTCCCTTCGGAGACGGCCCCTCACCAAGGTAGCAGGAAACGTGCTCAAAAACACATCATGAAGCTCTGTCTTCACGGGAGCGTCTACTTCGATCCCAAGGAGCGCCGCGCGATGCTGGACGAGCTTTTGCCCTACTTCAGCACCTCCGACCTGTCCAATGCCTACATTGTTGCTGGCGCCATCAATACGCTGCTTCCAACCGGTCCAGCACCCCCAACCGAACCTCAGTCACAGCCTTCTGACTTTTTGCCTACCTTCTTCCACCTGTGGTCCCTCATGACCCGGTCCAAAGCCTTTGACGTGGGCTTTATTGACATCTTTTCCCGAATGGCCAGGGACTATCTAAGCTGTACACATGTTCCATTCACTGAGCACGGTATCTTCACTCGTGAACAATCCGACCTCATCTTTACAGCCATTTTACGACTGACGGAAATTCCCGTCGGCCAAGCCAACTCACCATATGCCTCGCTTGATTACTCTTCTGGGCTGGGGATTTATCTGGAAAAGGACAAGAAAAAGTATCCAGTGCCCTACATGGTTGCTAGGTGGATTGTACACTCGATATCACCGCTTTGCCTTGGCCAGGAAAGTTCCATCATATCCAATCTTGAGGGTCTAATGGAGTCAATAGACACCTTCTTCCACCCTTCGAACCAGGGAGCGTGGTCCATGTTTCTCGCCCAATTGACTTTCTTCTTGACCGACATTTTTGTTTCACGCTGGAATCGTGAGCAGAGCGGCGAGCTTGGCATCCCCGCAGACCGTCGGATAAACGACGACTTGAAGAAGAGATTCGTGCTCTCCCTCAGAGAGGTTGTCTTCATGGGCCTCTTTGCCAAGAGCTCAAAAGTCGTCAATTATTACTATACCGCCTTGCAAGGTCTCACATACCTCGAGCCAGACCTGATGCTTCCTGGTGCCCTGCAGCGATTCTACCCGAGCTTGCAAGGGCTTGTAGAGGTGCACCGGACGACATCGAGTCTCTGCAGTCTTCAAATGATTGCCAACATCATGTCGAAGCAAAAGGGGTACCGCTGTCACATTACCGCTCTTCTGGCTTTAGCCCTTCCTGGCATTGATGCGAACGATCTCAACAAGACACAGTACACCTTGAACTTCATCCAAAGTGTGGCGTACAGCATCCCTTTTGTCCCGCTTGTCGATGAAAACAACGACATCCATGACACGAGTCTTGCCATGAACTGGGTCCAGGGTGAAATGGAGAGAATGGAACGCGAAGGCCAAGATGTCAAGATCGATTACAACGAGGAACTCAGTGACGAGGACGAAGCAAACATCCTTCGATCCTCGACGGCTGGTCTTGGCGAGTTTGTGATGGCTTTACTAGGCAAGGTTTTTGCTTTGCTAGAAAACCTTCCGGACGCCAGCCATCTACGAACAGGCTCACCAGAGGATAACGTGATCAACACCCTCCCCGCTGCGCTCACACCTTTGTTCGCGTCTCTCTCTCCTCAGCTCTTTGACTCGGCGTTGGAGAAGCTTGCAAACTTTGTGTCGACGCATGTAGTGCATCAAGCTCGGGATGCTATGGCGTGGATTTGCAATGCCCTTTGCAAGGTCAATCCGGAAAAGACCCTGAAGGTCTTCATTCCCATGCTGATTGTCAACATCCGCAATGAGATTGACTACAACGGTGCTGCATCAGATCGAAGCAGTGGCACCGAAGTGCTTCCCAGGGACAGAGCCTTGGTCTGGCATGTGAGCATGCTAAGCATGTGCGTGGTCCATGTCGGCGGTGAGGTTCTCAAGTACAAGGACGAGCTTTTCGGCATCGCCAAGTATATGCAAGAGAAATGCCGTGGTCTGCCCACTATTCATATCTCCAACTACGTCCATCATTTACTACTCAACCTTACCCACACCTACCCAATCGACAATGCTCTGTTTGAGCCCGATGTAATTGCTCGCGGCATCGACGTCAGCGACTGGGGCCGTACGACCCCGCCATCTGAACTCACCATCAAGTGGCACCGGCCGTCTCCCGCCGAGGTTGCTTTTGCTGTTGAGCTATTCGAGAGCGAGGCCCGCGGTGCTACAGAGAGGCTCATGCAACTCATGAGTGATGATCCCCCGGTTAGCAGAAAAGGAAAGAACAAGGAGTGGTCAGATGAGTTGTCGCGGAGCTTGACGGCACTTCGTCTTTTGATTTCAGGCGTCTCAACCCTTTTCGACCCCATCCGTGCGTCAGGAGAAGCAAGTGGCTCCAGCGGTGGCCAGGACACTGATGCCGCCGGTGACACAATCATGGAAGAGGACGATGACCCCCTGGCCGAAATCGCCGACGATGATGAGCTCAAGCGCACATTCCGGTATCCGGCTGGATACGTCTTGACCCCGGATGATCCTCTCTACCATCGCGTGCACGATCTCCGGGAGGAGGTCGGCAGAACACTGTCGCAAACTCATTCTTTCTTGAACGCAAACCAGCAGGATGACGTTGCGTGCTTCACGGCTCTGTATAGCGCATACAGGACGTGGATTACCGACGTGGGAATTGAACGTTCTGCCCATCCCTTGGAGCGTTTGACTCGCTTGTACAAGGCCGACATTTCCCCCTTCAAGATTTCTGGTCTGCGAAAAGTGTATCCTCGGCCACTCTTGATCAAGCGTGCCGATGCGTACCAGCTGCAGCGCGTCAAGTATAACTCGGCGTACCGTACAAAGAGTGAGCTGGATCAACGGCTGCTCCTGGATCTTGCCGAGTCTTGCACTTCATCATACGCGGATGTTCGCCGGGTAGCACAAAGTGCCCAAGATTCCTCACTCAAGGTCATCATTGGCGGAAGGCCTCTGGTTATTCCAGTCATCCTCAAGGCTTTGCGCAAGGCACTGGATGATGTGGATCATGACCGTATCAAGGGTGCCATGTATACCTTGTTCTTCACCACGCTGCTCAAGACGTCTATGAAAGATTGGCGGTTCGCCCCCGAGCTTATGAGGCTCTACATCGAAACCGCTAGTGTAGACAAGACGTCCATTCAGAACCTCGGCGCCACGGCTCTTTACCCGCTTATTGATTTCGGCAAGCCGTTTGAGCGTATGATCCTCTTCGAACGGTCTATCGTTGACACCATTCAACCATCGCAAGACTTTTCGGCCGCCATCCACCGTCGCCACGAATTCATTAAAGAGCGCCGCGCTAAGGTGGAGGAGAAGAAGGCTGCATTGGGCTTGGAATTGATTCAGAAGGCCAAGGCTTCACACTGGAAGGTCGCCACGAGGTGTGCTATGTTCGCACTCAACATGTCTCTTCGGTTCGAGACACTAGCGCCTCCCGAGTTCATCGAATTGGTCGTCACCGGCACGAATGATCCTCATCCCGGTCTTCGCTCGACTTATCTGGCTGCATTTAGTGGGCTATGTACCTCCATTGATATGAGGGCGGTCTACCAGCACAGCTATGAGAAGTACTTGCTAGAGCAGGATGTCGGAGACAATAAGTTTGAGGTTCCCGTTCCTCAAGACGATCCTGAGTGGACTCAGAAGTTCCTCGCCCAGTTCGAGAACAGTGATGAGATCAAGTACTTTGTCGATAGCGACCATCCTGGTTGGTTGGTGTGGGGCAAGAAGTTCATAGCCTCATCCGCGAACCCGGAGCCATTCCTGGGGTATGACGAGGTCGAGACAGGTGCTCGTCAGCAAATCGGAAAGCTTTTGACTCGCGACTGGTTCAAGCAATGCTTCGAGTACCTCAAGCAGGAACCCAGAGATGCCGGCGCAGACAGATTCAGAATGTCTAATGTCGTGCTTCTCATGCAAGTCTTTGACCTCATGAACTATGGTCAGACAGCCGCCACGTTTGACGACATCGTTGAGTTGACAAAGGAGATCTACGGAGATGGCAGCGACAAGCATCAGCACCGTGCTACGGCAGAAATCGTTGGAGCCATGCTGTCCGGAAGTAGCGATGATCCCCGCGAGTTCCGCGACAAAGTATGGGCTTTTGCGGCACCCTTGATGCTCAAGGTGATCGCGGACGATTTGACGCCGGACAATCTGCAATATTGGATGACGTGCCTGCATCTTACCGTTGATTCCAAGGACCCTAGACGTTCGAAGGAGCTGATCGACTCTCTGGCCAACTTCCGCCTTGATATGAACTCCAATGCAGCCTTCAAGGAGTCCGCCAAGATTCAGCTGCTCGAATTCATTATTAACGATGCTGGTTGGCATTTCAGGCGCGACAAGCCCATCCTCGAAGACTTCCTTGCCCATATTGACCATCCTTACAAGTCTGTTCGAGAATCCATTGGTAGGGTCATTGCAACGATTTATCGGACCAGATACCACGAGTCTTTCCCCAATGTCTCGTCTCTGCTTGAGCAAAATAAGAGTGCCTCCTCGATTGGTATTCGCCCTTACGAGGCAACTGAAGACTTCACGGCTACGATCCGCGAGGTCTTTGATCGTCTCGAAAAGTGGCGTCATGAGCGCACTCCCGGACAGCAAACACCGTCCAGCTATACGTCGGGTTCTAAGACGGTACTTGTGTGGCTGGATAGCATGCTCGCCTCACAGGAATGCATCCAACTTGTGCCCTTCTTCCCCGAGCCGTTCATTGACCAACTATTGCACATGATGGACGTCAAGGAAGACCCTGAGCTCATGCGGCTCGCATACCACGTCTACCGGCACATGCCCAACATTCCCTTCCGGTCCGGCGAGGATGACGCATTCATCGCAGCCCTGATCAGGGTCGGCAAGACGGCCGCATCATGGCATCAGCGCCTACGCGCCCTGGTCAACATGCAAGTCGTCTACTTCCGCCGTCTCTTCCTCACCCAGCCGGCCCAGCGACAAATGCTCTTCGACGCCGTCGGCGACATGTTGTCCGACGTGCAACTCGAAGTCCGCGATGGGGCTAGCGCTACGCTTGCTGGCATGATTAGGTGCTCGCCGGAAAGCATTCGCAACCCCATCATCGAGCAGCTCAAGGCCCGCTTCGAGCTGCAGCTGAAGATGAACCCGATGCCCAAGCGGAAGCTGCCGGGCACTGATACTCCCGTTGACGTGCAGAAGCAGATTGTCAGACGGCACGCGGCCGTGCTGGGCTTGGGCGCCCTCATCGAGGCGTTCCCCTATGCTACGCCACCTCCGAAGTGGATGCCCGAGGTGTTGGCGCATTTGGCGACGCATGCGGCGAGTGATCCGGGTGTGGTGGGCAAGGCGACTAAGGGAATCTTGGCGGAGTTCAAGAAGACGAGGCAGGATAGTTGGACGGTTGATCAGAAGGTGAGTTTTTTTTTGGTCTGTGATGGCTTGGTGCTGGGGATGATGATTGCTAACTATTTTGGTTACAGTACTTTACAAGCGAGCAGCTGGAGGATTTGGAGGGTGTGTTGTGGAAGAGTTACTTTGCCTAAGGCAATGCAGTGGAGGCTAATGTGGTGTTGTTGGAAGTTGAACGAAACTACAGGCGTGCAAGGCCCAGTTTGTGTGGGATAAACCAAGAGAGAGAGATACGCGGATGAAAGAAGCGACAGACGAGATAAATTCAAGTAGAGAAGCATGTCAATCCATCAAAGTGAAATCCAGGTACCTCGAGACCAAACAACCGAGGTGATCGGTCCTTAACCCGTCCTTAACCCGTATGTGGAAGACGCTCCCCAGTCGTTTGTTTCCCTCTATGCAATTGTTGAACAAATGGCACCGCAGACAAAGAAACCTCATCACAAAGGGACGGGATGATGACACGACAGTTCCTGCGGGCTGTGGCACGACTCACTGCCTGGACTGGCTGTTGGTGCTGTGCAACGACGGCCAACACGTTGGGAAGGAGGGAGGGACGGGCAAGGGCGCTCTTGCCTTGTTGGAATGAGAATTCATTGATATTTGCAGTTGTTTGCCGTCCGTTTGCCATTTTCTGTTGGCAATCACGACCGACGGTTGTCTTCTGTTCGTCCCCAGCCCTACCAGCCCAGGCAAAGAGAAGGGAATTTAATCGTCGCCGACCCCGCCGCCAACTCCTCGTTTGAAACCGAACTGAAGGTTTCCCCCCTCTTGATCATTAATGCATCCACCTACAGGTAGGTTTCTTCCTCCTGTATTTAAACCCCGACCTTCTCAATCACCAGGGGCATTTTTGGCTACCTCTACTCGTTCGGATATTTTACCAGCCCTCTCACCAGAGCCCTTCCCCTTCACACCCTTCATGACTTGATTCCTCAAACAACATACCAGCAGGAACCTAGGCTGACATCAAAATGCGACTCCAACCACTCCAGCTCATCGTAGCTATCGGCGCCGGATTTCTGAGCTACGTCCAACTAGTGACAGCAGCAGCCGCAGCGCTACCTGTACAGGCGGAAGTTGGGGCATCTAGCCCTCAGGCCCTTGTGGCCAGAGGCGGCGGGAGTTCTGTAGAAGGAGGGTACTATAATCTTTGTCATTTTTGTAAGTCTCCATCTGAGTTGCCAATGCTTCTTGTCTCTTTTTTTCTCTTCTGTTCTTTCACCGAGTGCCAGTACCTACCTACCTACCTTCACAATTTCTTGCCCATCGCATGAACACTAACACCACCCACCCCTCCAGACCCCACCATAGGCGAACGCGAGGAACAAATTCACATGATCGGACAGTGTGCCTCAAAACAAGGTGAACCCCTTCGAAACACTTGGATGGATCTGAATCCCTGCTATGTCAACATTGACGGCAGTCTTTTCCCCGTAACCGATGGCAAGGGAGATTTCCACACTACCTGTAGGGATTGCCACATTCCTATCGATGCGAAGTTGCCACCGAAGTGGATGAGGTGTACTTGTGAGCGGTATGCGGGGGATAAGGAGGGAAAGGAGACGCAAGTTGATATGGGTGAGTAGAACTAGTGATTTCTTTCCCCTTTTTTTCCTTTTTCCATTCGGTGGGAACTGGAAAAAAAGAGGCGGGTGCTAACGATGAGGCAGACCAGCATGTTCACGTGTTTGAAGATAAACTTGGTTGTCCCGGGGCTGAGGGTTTCATAGCCTAAAAGCTTGACAGCCATATATAAACCATCCATCTGGCAAGGTTTGACAACCTTGTTCACTTGTATGCTTTTGCTTGCATGAGGGCATGGCTCAGTTGGCGGGGTGGTCCAAATGACCGCCATGACAGAGGGAAGGCTTTTCTATGAATAAAACCCGGATGGGTTTTTTACTCCAGTACATACCCCCATGAGTGGATGAAATTGAAGTAGCAACGACAAAGAGGAGATGAGAGGAGGGGGAGACGGATAAAGAAAAAAAAACGGTTAAGGTAATCTTGGTTTGGAAACTACATATCTGCCTCAACTCGGACATCTCTGCAGATAAAGGGTTAGTAGGTAACTACTCTGGTGGAATTCAATCTCAGATGTACTTGAGCTTCCGTGAGGCTGATCTGTTGATGCCTTTTTGACTCTTCCTTGATAGCGGACAGTCACCGAACCGGCAGGGTTTTATTATCTCTGCAGCTCAGACCAGTTCCATTTTCCGGGCATACGGCTTTTACGTCTATGATTCTCGTCTTATTAGTTATTACTATTTTAGGTAATATTTATGGGCCACGCCCAGACAGAGACAAACTGGTCTGAGTTCACTGCGCAATGCTTGGAACAGAGAGGCTATGTCAAAAAGAAGTCACCCTTGGACAATGTAACCGCCTTTTCAGAGACAAAGACTCGAGACCCCCTCAGAGGAAAACTTTGAGCCGGCTTTCTTTTGATGGTACCAAATTTCATCAGAGTGTATCTAATACTGATGATCGCCCTAATACTAGTAGTCATCCTTCCTTCCCAAAACAGCGCTTAACACGGTCCAGAATTTGCCTACCTTACTCTTTGGTCTATGTAACGTCGTATTGGAAAAACTAACTATACCTCAAGAATTGCCTCATCGAAAGCATCCCGTCCTTCCTATCTGTTTTATTTTTATTTTTTATTATATAAACTCCGTTGTTGTTGTTGTTGTGCTTCAAGTAACGACTAACTAGCTGCTGCCAATTCTGGGTTTGTATGGGCGGAGCGTTCGACAAGGTCTGAGGTTTTTTGCGTAGACAGTGAACTCAGACCTGTGTTCTTTCTTCGGCGTTCTCCTAAAAAAGTTGGGCCTTTACACTACGTTACGAAAAGAACGCCAAAGGAATAATGGTTTGAGCACTGAGATAAAGATTTTAATCACTCGGCATGGTGAGTCTTCACTATCATCATCACAAGACAAACAGATAATGGACGGTTGAAGCGACAAGCAGGGTGCTCCCTTTCTACACCAATCAGCTTGATCGTTGATCACATGAAGTACATGTACATATATATACAAGAGTCTATCTATCCTTCTCATGCCTTACAGCGCCATGTCTATCTAATTACTCCAGCGAACAGAAAAAGTCAAAAAGCGAGTCTTCTTCTCCATTGGATTCATTGATTTCCAAAAGAGAACCCGACCGCCTTGCCCCTGCCCCTGCCCCCGCTGCCTCCAAAACATGCTCATTGAGGTGGCACACCCGGATGTCGTCCGAACCGAATCGGTCCCCACGTAGCCGGCCCCAAACACCGCGGCTCCAACGGGATTTCGACCGGAGTCCCGTCCTTCAAGGTCACTTGATACATGGTTTTGCCCCCGACTCTCATACGCCGATCCATCCACGTTCCATCCTCCATCGGAACCCGCGCCACCACGCAGTACCCCAGCTTCCAGATGTTGTGTGAGGGTCTGTTGGGAGGAGATTGAAAGACAGACGACCTCGGAGCCGGCACGAGACGGGGTGCTCCCTTCGTTGCATAAAGCGTGTTATTCATGACCATCGGCCGCGGGCCATGCTGCTCTTGCTGCTGCGCCTCATACTGCCGATAAGCAGCCCGATAAAGCTCCGGATCACAGCACCTACAACTAGCCGGCAACAGGCCGCCCTCCCCCTTCGTCAACGGGATATCTTGCCATTTATCAAAACTAAAAGCAATCGCTTCCAGCATGCCCTCATCAAGAATATTGAAATGCACGGGATTAGACTCGCTGTAATTCTCCCCGTTGTCCGAGGGCCCGCCCGGCACGGGCGGGCCCGCGGGCGCGATGACGAAGGGGATCACGAAATGGTACCGGTCCTGGTCGACATCACCCTCAAAATAAGGCTTCTCGCAATCCTTGATCAAAGACACGCGACATTGCGGGCACCGCGGCAGGTCCTTCTCCTCGTCTGACTCGGAAAAGTTGGCGTAGCAGGTGTTCATGTAGTCGGTTAGGCAGCTGTACCCCACCACGTGGCCGCACCAGAGGATGGCCATGCGCTCGAGGTCGTTGCCGTTCGAGTCTTTGGTGGCGGTGGCGCCGTGGTTGTTGAGGGGGTAGCATTTTAGGGGGTTGGCGAGGCAGATGGAGCATACGGGGTTGGGTTTTGTGGCGGCAGACTGCTGGGAGGCGGGGAGCGAGAGGTAGCGCCGGATGTTGGGCCAGAAGGTCTCGTTTTCGGTGTCCATTCTGGCTGGTTGTTTAAGCTTCTGGAGCTTGCTGTTGGTACTATAAGCTGTCGGCTATGGTCTATTGGCAGTTATGTTTGTTTGGTGTTCTCGTCAGCTCAAGCTGGTTATTTTCTGAACAGGAGTTTCATGTTAGCATGGGAGTCGGGTGATGAGAGAGCTTTATACAGTCGCTCTATAGCCTTTGTTTGGCCGAGTTCTTCCCGAGGACATCCCGAGGATGATGGAACAAGAGCTAGGTTTCCATTGTTCGAGCTTAAATTTGTATACAATTGGTTTCTTCCGCTCGGCTCTTTGTTGAGTGCCGAGTCATTTGTTTCTTCGACTTCGAAGCCCATGAGCGTATGAGTGACCATCTCAATGGCGCATTGTCTGTATCTCTTTGGCTCGTGAACACCATTAGCTCTCTTTGAGATGTGTTCAGAGTCGCAACAAAGAGTTCTGTTCGAGTGTCCTCGCCAACCTTGACTCGGAAGCTAAAGGGGACGTTGCTATTGCAAACTCGCGCAGTGCCACCCCGGCGAGTTAGGTCACTGAAATGTTTGCCGAATTTTTGAATTCTATCTGGTGTAGTCTCGCCTGCGATATATCCATATTAGCTTTGCAAACCGTACGGATTCCGAGGTTACATGGCTGGTGTTTGTCGCCTGACCAAGTTCGGTTTCTCATCGCTTCTTGGTTTCACACTCCCTATCAAACACCCTTTCCAGCTAGTTGAATGACGAAAAGGAGACATCGTGACTCATGTTGAAGCCTCCGACTTTTGGATGGCGAGACTTGGTTGAGTTCTTGTGATCACAATACCCGAAGTGTTGTTTGGGGAGAGGTCGGGTCACTAGAGGTTAATGGTTGCAAGTTTTGGGAATGGTATGTCAGGGATGGAAGAATTGCACATAAGGCAAACTTACCTGCGGAGGCAAGTCCTCGATTAGGTACTGAATGATCTTAAGTGGAATCGAGGGTTTGGAGATGATAAGTCATAGGGGACTTGAGAGAGGCAGGGACGATACGAAGCCCGAGGGGTGCAAAGCTCCCACGTTCCTTCCCTACAAGCCGCATGTCAGTCGGGTTCGGTCATTGCCTGGATTCGCCATCGCAGAATTTTCACGGCTCCCGCGGTACCTGAACAGTCCAACGCCCCGTCCATCAGGTTGACCACGGACGTCAAACTGACCTGCAATTCTCTGCTATCGCCACCAAGATTTCTCCCATCCACAATCAACACAGGTCCAAAGATCAATCCCGCTCCTCATGGCCATCATCAACCTATGTATTCCCTGCTGTCATAAGGCTCAGTTTGCAGGCATTGAATCATCTCTGTTCTGGGGGGACGAATCTCCTTCTTTTTCCTCCTCCTCCTCCTCCTCCTCCTCCTCCTCCTCCTCCTGCTGCTGCTGCTGCTGCTGCTGTACCGACAGTCTCGATAGATAAGGTCAATCCCACAATGGTTGAAGATGACGACCGCAAGCTCCAGTCAATCTTCCCAATCTGAATCATGTTGTTCAACTGTGTCCTAGATCCAGCCAAGCTGCACACCTCGCCCGCGCGTTCACGATCGGGGACTGGGTAAACGTTGGCGCCCGTTTGCGTCTGAACGTATGTCCGTCATTACTTAGGATTGGATTGTAAAGAAAGTTGACCAACTCACTCTCTTATATAGGAATGTGGTCGTTTGGAATACTATATTCTGGCTGCGTTTACTTCTTCCCGCCTCTTGGTCCGCTACCCTACGAGAACTTCGATTTTAGTATTGATGAGTAGTAAGATACCCTGACCGACCGTATACCCTTCTATCCAAATTTGTGGCTTACGGTTTATGCCCTTTGCTGCGCTACTAATTGGGCTATTACTATCGAAGAGTTTGCTTGTTAACGAAAAGTCAAAAAAGAAACGTTACTTGTAGGATTCGAACCTACGCTCCGAACTGCCTAAACTTGCTTTCTTGTGAATAGCAGGGCAGCGCGTTAAACACTCCGCCAAAGTGACTTGGTTGAAGAAGTGGTCTATTTGTTTCTTTTATATTGGTTGGAAGAAGGAGATTCTCTCCCTCCGTGGGCAACCCGGCTAGTTCTTTCTACTAGATTTTAGTCCTCTAGCAGGCCGTTACTCGTTTTAATGTGTTCGCTATCTGTGATTGTTTGGTTATTATTTTGAGCAAGGCTAAGGGTACGCATTTTTAGAACCTTGCTTACGCCGCCAAGACGCATACAAAAATCCAGACAGTCCTGAAGTCTTCGCTTGGCAAGGTAGCTCTGCCGTTTCGTTCCGCGCTCGAAGAGCAGTGTACCCAAGGTTAAATGCGCACCCTAGCGCGGGTGCAGCGCACAGCTCTAGGAGTGACAGAGGAAGTCCATCTTTACGGAAAGTCCAGTGCAAGAGGATCGCGCACAACTATTGGGCTGCAACTTGGATACCAACAAAGGCTTGAGAGAGGGCTGGGGGAAAGATGGCTGAACTGTGAGTGACATTTTGCAATCTCTTCCATCGTTACCTACTACCCCTCCAGTCAATTTATTGCCCTTGCTTGCTGCACCCTGCGATCTCTTGCATAACCATTAGACGTTGAACATGAACATCATGTCGTTTTCAGACCCCCGTTCTGGTCCATGGAACTTTCTCATCTACCTACTCACCCCCAATCCCAAACACTTAAACCCCCAATTCACAATTCCCCCTTTTCCCAGCTCCATGTCCCTCAAGTTGTGTGTGCACACGATGGTGTACGGGACAAGCGGCTTTGTCAATCTTTTCAGAGCGAATGTTTTGGCATAGATATCGAGAGAGATGCTGCCAGCGAATATAAAGGGTAGAAGATGTCAAGTCATGCGAACGGTGAGGATACCGAGGAGTTAAAACTAAAAACAAACTGAACCAACCACACGAGATAGAGGGCTTGGCTTCGTATTTGTTGTACCTCAAGCTGCTGCCTACAATGTACCTTACATATGAGCGAACCGTAGAACCAACAACGTCTGGTGCCAACGGTTAAAAAGTGGCTGAGTCCGAGACCTACCTAACCCCTTCGGGATCATGTCACCCTCTCCGCGCAATGCTTCCCCGGATTAAGTAGGGACTATTTGATGCGGGTGAGATGTTTGTAGGACGGCAAGCGTGGTTCGACTTCGTATAGAATAACATAGTAGTAAGTTGGTCTATCAACATGAGAGTATTCGCTGGGTCTACCAAAGTAAAGGGTCTATTACCATGACAGTATTCGCTCAATCTACTAATGTAAAAAAGACAGTCTTTCACACGAACCCATTTCCTCACACCAAAGACCATACGACCATACGTGGGGCCCATAAAAAAGGAATCCGAACAATAAAATCATCATCGCTATAGGTTCCCATCACGCCGCCAACCAGTCCCAAACCCTTAACTCATACCCTCAAACCTAATCTATCCCATACCAGCATCCCACGACCAATACCCGCTTACCCGCTCACCACCTCACAACTTCCTAAAAACCGTCGTAAAAATCTCCCTACTCTTCTGCAAATTCACCAGCCTTAACCGCTCATTATGCAAATGCGCCGAGTCGCTCGCCTGTCCACACGGCAAATGCGCCGCGGGCGCGTTGAACTCCTTCTCCAGAAACCTGATGGGCGGGATCGATCCGCCTTCGCGGATATACAACGGTTTTCTCGTCTTGGGGGCGGCGGCGCCTGTGGAGGTAGTTTCTCCGTTTGTGGCGTTTAGGGGGAGGGTTATGCCGTTGGCTTTCTCGTTATCTGAGGGTGATGATGATGGGGAGTCTGTGTCCGAGGTGGTGGAGGTGGAAGGAGAAGATGATGAGGAGCCGCCCCACGCTCTCATCACAGCTTCTTCGAGGGTACGGAAGATGTAATTACCCGGTACACCCAACCACGGCTCAGCCTTATTGTCGATGCGGACGGTGAGGGTATTTTCGCTGTCGAACTTCTCGTACTCGGCCTTGAGGAAGGACTTGAGCTTCGAGATGACTTCCTCTACCTCCTGACCGGGCACCAGACGGATACTGACGTTGGCGGTGGCATGACTACTGATCAGACTGCCGTCGGGACCCGAGACGTTATATCGGTGGATGGTCAGGTTGGGTTCACGCCAGCGAGCCATCAGGCTGCGCTTGAGCGCGTCGACGGGGCCGGCGGTGGGGTTGCGCTTGATCAGGATGCTGGCGATGTCGTCGTAGCGCAGCTCTTCCTCTTGGGTGATGGGCAGGATGCCGTCGTAGAAGCCGGGGATGTTGACCTTGTTCTTGGGGCCCTTGAGTTTGCCGAGCAACAAGGTCAGGTCGGTCAGGGGCTCGGAGATCATGTTGCTTCCGTCTACGCCGGAGTGCAGATCGGGGTGCTTGGAGTCGACGCAGACTGTGGCGTGCAGGACGCCGCGTAGACCATAGGTCAGGCAGGGTACCTCGTCGTCTAGCCAGTAACTGTTGGCTAGAAGGACGTAGTCGATGTGGCCGATGAGATCCTTGTGCTTGTGGATGGTCTCCTCGAACCCTCGGGATCCGGACTCTTCTTCGCCTTCGATCAGGAAGATGATGTCGGAGTCTAGAGCCTTGGCCTGCAAGAGATCGGAGACGGCGTAAAGAGCGGCAATGATGGGTCCTTTGTTATCACTGACACCACGACCGTAGAGATAGCCATTCTGCCCGACAAGCTTGAATGGGTCGGTCTTCCAATTCTCGCCGGCCATATCCGCGGGTACCACATCGTAGTGGCCGTAAAACAGAACCCTCTTCCGCTTCTCGGCAGGCTCAAGCTTGCCGCTAAACTTGGCAAACACAACTGGATTATGAGGGCCGTCGGAGCTAAGCATCTCTACTTGGGCGCCCAGTCGCTTGAACAGGGAGCCGAGGAAGGTGGCTCCTTTACGGCAATCCTCGGTGAATTCTGGGCGTGAAGAAACGGTCTTGTACGAAACGAATTGGCGAAGGGAGCGGATCATCATATCCTCATGCTCACCGTCCGCCTCTTCGGTTTCCGCAGGCGCGCTGTTAACATGCCATATCCGGACCGTGTTGTCGTTGGCTCCGGTGATGAAAAGTTGGTTGTTCTGGTATGTGGCAACAGCTGCTGAAAGGATCTTGGCATCGTGTGCTTTCCATCGGCTGAGACACTGGTATCGCTGGCTGACGCCTTGGGAAGTGCCATGAGACTCCTCGGTAGTGTGGGCTGCGCTGTGTTTCTACGAAATGTCAGAATCTGGACGTAAGAGGGGATAGCAGGCATGACGAGAGAGGGTTCTTACAGAAGCAAATCCGTCAGTGGACGCACTCCAAAGGAGCCCAAACCTCAATCCAACGGCATTGATGTTTCCAGTATGAGCATGGATAACCCTCAACCTCTGCTTGGTGTCCAAATCCCATAGCTCAATAACACCGCGTAGCTTGCCGGCATAAAGGAAGGAACCGTCCACAAACAAAGACATGACGGACTCGGCATCATCCTCGCCAAGCACCATCAACTCCTGAATACTGCCTTTGGTATCCTCGTCTTCATGGTACCCGGGCCCCTTGTCGCTCAGTCTCCAGAGCTTGATGGTGCCGTCACCGCCACCCGAGACAAGAACTTCTTCATCGTCGTCCACCAGAACGGTAGGGCCCTTCGCGATCTGCATGCAAAAGACCCAGCCATAGTGTGCGTATTTCTCAATGGCATATGGATCGACTTCAAGCACGGTCTCGGCCCTGGGTATTAGGGAATAATAATCCTCGGTGCGTCTAGGGGTGGAGGTGCCGCCAACAGCACGGGAATCGAAGAACTTATGCTGTCGCCTGTCCGGATGGTTGGCGGAGTCGTGCGAAACCTTCCTATCTTCATCCTTCAAGCCGACCCATTGTATGTACTGTGTCTGTGTGCCAAAGTATACCGTCTCGTTCTGGGGGGAGTAGACGACGCTGAAGACATCGCCGACGTCGTAGGTGCTGTAGATTTCGTAGAGTCGCGTGAATGTTTTGGGGCACCACACGTTGATTATTGGCTCGCAGGCGGTCGAGAAGAGGTATTTGCCATCTTGAGAGAGGAATAGGCAGAGGACGCTTCGCTTGTGGGCTTGGATGGTCTGGACGAGCTGGTAGGTGCTGAGGGACCAGACAACGATCTGACCCTTGCTGGTGCCGGTGAAGATGTAGTCGCCAGACACAGCGATGGAGAGGACGGAGCCGTCGTGCTTCAATTCTTGCAACTGATCGGGGGCAGCCTCGGGGCCGCCATCGTCGAGATCGGAATGTTGTAGTGTTCCGGGCATTGTGACTGTGACTGTGGGGTTTTGCTTTGTGGGATTGGCGGGATTCGGACGCGCCGCAGTCGGTAAGGTCGATGACTCTGGACAATGACCGGTAGAGGAGGTTAGCAAAGACGGGGTTTGCAAGAGGAATGATATCCAAGTAGGAATGAAAAATTTCAACAAGATGCCAACGTCGATATGAAAGGTGATTCACGTATGGGAAAGTCGGGAGGCCGATGCCGAAGTGGAATGGGGTCTTTTTGGCTGACGACATTCTGGAGGCCATTGTGACATTGACGGGAGTTCCGCCCTTCGACCCCACCATCTGGGGTCTAGGCTCCTCTCCGGCTTTCAGGGGCGCGTCAGGACCCCTGAGCCCCCGCCTGTGGCAGCCACTGCAGCATGCCCCACGTGCAGAGCCCGCTGTCCGCTTCCCTGTGATGGCCCGACAAGATGAAAACCTCACAGACTATCCTCCAACATCTTTATTGAAGCTTCATCTCAAGACAAAGAACCCCATATATTCTGCCTACACAAGATTCCATCTGCCCACGGTCAAAGTATAATCATTCGCCATAGGAGCGGCGTTCCCTCCACCACGGCTCAAATGTCAAGAGGCGTGATCGGACTTTGCATCATGGTCCAAAACTCCACTTGGAAGAGCCGACTTCAGCCCTAATGCAAACGGAACGTGGCATTGGGTGACAAGAGGTTCCGATGACAAAGAGGAAAAAGGGTATCCCGCGCCAGGAATCTTGGATGCAACGGATGACAACCCATCGGCATGTTTGACTGGCGCTGGGAAAGGGTAGCATATAGAGCCTCATCGGTAGGACGTGGGGGTTCAGGGGGCTTTGTTTGGATCGGGGTTCATCGATCTGTAGGTGTGTAAGGGGATGATGGGGGCAGTAAATAAATCGGGATCATGGGGTATGCCGGTCAACCGGGACAGAAACATGTAAAGTAAAATGGAACTAACTCACCGTGGGAGCCTGCCCTCTTCCTGTCGCGTAGTGCTGCTGATGCCCTCGCCCTCGAGATCTTGATGCAGCCTTTGCAGACTTCATCATCCTCATGGCCGTTGACACTCCCCTTTCCGCCTCCCTTTTGCCGTCGGTGGTTGTGTCGATTCCAGGGATCGAACGAGTCACGGAGGACACCATTGATGGGCCCATCCACGACTACATCCACTGCAGCCATGGCGTCTTCTTGATCGGGCTCCGTCGAGTTGGTGGAGCTGCTGGCACGTCGTCCACCTTGAAGTCTCCAAACAAAGTTTCTGGGGATGATGGGGGTCCGAGATGGCTCCTCCTGAGTTGCTGTCAAGGAAGAAGTGGAGGAATTGGGCGAGCATGGTATATGCAGAACGCCATTGCTTCCATTGGGCTTCGCTTCATGCTCGCCCATGTCGCAATAGCAAATATCTGTCATGTTTGCTTGTGTCTCTAATCACCTGGGAAAGTGCTCACGGATGCCGAACGATGACGCGAGATCAGGGGGTAACGACACCATCCATTATCTAGGGATATATAAGTCCAGCGGTAGGATAGTCGCATCCCTATAATCCAGAACGGATGGGTCGAAAACAGGACGGAGGCATCTCACCGCTTTTCGGATAGCCAACAGCCAACTACAGCCTCGTTGTTGTCAAGCTCAGCTGAGTCACACGAGTAGGTGAAACAATGAACCATCAAAAGGAACGGATTGGCATGAAGGATTGGCAATGGCTTCCTCTTATAATACTCCGCTCTGCCCCCAGACAATGGGCAAACATCCTTGGCTTGGATGTCCACACGATCAATAGACTTGACGCCACGGTTTGAGTCTGGGCGAGCTTCAACACCATCAATTGCAGACAGTGATGGCTTCGTACGAATATTTTGCATGATAACTGCGGGATCCAGCCCAGTCCTTGGGTCTTTGCTCTGTCGTGGAACAGCAAGATTGAGCCAGTCCGATGTAGGTTGCTTCGAGATTGGGTATCACAAGCACAGCAAAAGGGCAAAAAGGTACCTTTCCAATTCCAGATCAAATCACACCACAATCCAGCTATGCGGTCTTGAATATTGGTCGAAGAAATGGCTCAGTTATCTCGATGTTGTAGGGGATGAAGCGACATCGGATGGTGATAAGACGCGTCGAGATCGCATACATGTCGTGCAATGCTGCTGTCACGGTGTTGCCTGTTTCTGTTGCCCGCAGAGGCTCTTTGCCGATGAAGCATCTTGTTTCTTCGAAATGCCCTGAGACCCATAGAGAGCCCGTGAAAGCTTTCAAAGTCGAAACCCCCAGGACAGCTGAGATAAAACAGAGGTAAGTGATCGCCGTGTTGTTCGATACATCATCTTGATGGTTCGGGAATCAGCTGAAGAAAGCAGGGCGAAGAGAAGTGAAGTAGGTGATAGTGGATGGAAGGTACCCGAAGGTACCAAAATATGAGACAAGGTGATGTTAGGAGGACACCGTGGAATGTCTTCAAGAAGGGTTGCTAGCACTCCGTAACTCGTGCTGAATGCAAGTCATACCGGTCACATGGACCCCATAGTCGGCGACCAACGAGACCATCACAGATCATCGCCGGTTGGACTCATCAATATCACAAGGTGCTGGCGCAAAATGTAGCGGGGAGAGTCTCGTTGTATCCGTGAAGTACCGCCCGCCCCGAAGTAACACTGAAACAAGAGACGCTCGGGCCAGGAAAGCCGGGTCGGTCTTGGCACAGCAAGGTCGGTGGGCCTGCCCGGAACTGACCCCTGCAAGGCGGTCATAATTTTCTTTGGCTTCTGAGATCATCACCAAACGTCTCCGAACTCCGCGCCCGTATCTTTAACCACAAATCCATCCATCCGCATCCGCTTGCTCCCCGCCGACTCCCACCCAGCAACACCACCAGTCCTCCACCACCACCACCGCCCGTCGCCTTGCTCCCCCGACGACCTCCCTCCTCATTGTCGCACTCCGAATTAGAACTCGACTGCGACATATTCACTCCTCTCCGAGAGACCACCCGATCCCCGCTTAATTCGCGATCTCCATAAACCACCCGCCAAGATGGATCACACTCGCGACCCTTGCCCGTGGGTTATCCTCAACGATTTCGGTGGTGCCTTCGCCATGGGTGTATGTTCTCCCTCTATGTTGCTCTTCTTCTTCCACCATACGGGCTACCAACAAACATGATGGCACACGTCGAGTGTGGTTGGCCTAAACCCCTCGTTGTCGCGTTGCCTCAACCTTGTTGACTTCTGCATGACGGAGTACTGACACAATGTCGCCGACCGTAGGCTATCGGTGGTACGATCTGGCACGGTATCAAGGGCTTCCGTAACAGCCCTTACGGCGAGAGGAGAATCGGCGCCATCACTGCCATCAAGATGCGCGCCCCTGCGCTCGGCGGTAACTTCGGTTAGTCAACCCGCCTGACACATCTCATGCGGCACTTGCCACGGCACCGATACTAACACATTGGCATCCAGGTGTTTGGGGTGGTCTTTTCAGCACATTCGACTGCGGTATCAAGGGACTAAGGAACCACAAGGAGGACCCGTGGAACTCCATCATCGCTGGTTTCTTCACTGGTGGCGCGTTGGCGATTCGTGGTGGTTACAAGGCGGCCCGTAACGGTGCTATCGGCTGCGCTGTTCTCCTGGCTGTTATTGAGGGTGTTGGTATTGGTTTCCAGAAGATGCTTGCGGGTGCCACAAAGCTAGAGGTATGCTTGGGAAGGTCGTTAGGAGAAAATCAACTGGTGGTCGCTAACTCGCATTCTCTCTCACTACTAGGCTCCTGCGCCACCCCCGTCCAACGAAAAAGTCCTTGCTTAAATACAATACAGCGGTCATTTAAAAAGTTCGATTTAGGATGCACAAAGATTGTCGACTATATCATCTCTCTCAACTCCTTTCTCCCCCTGGCCCGTCTCGGTTGGGCTAGGCTGTGTATTTGTCTACGCATTTCATGACAGTCAGCATTTTGGGTGGCGGCGTTCCATGTAACATAGAAACGGGTTTGTTGGTTACGCTTGCCATATAAGGGGGGCCAGCGTGGATGCTTTGCCTCAGCGCGGAAGAACAGCCATCCGAATAATATTTCTCTTTTTTGGAAGACAACATGCGCTTTGCTAACGTGTTACCGGCTAACGTGTTTCAAGACAAAGGAAACCAATCTAACTAGTCTACTAGATCTTTTCGCCACTCCAAGCCCGCGGATCTTCGGGTCTACCTTCGCCGATATACGAACTTGGGATATCCTGATCCTTTCGAAAGATGCGAGCATATGCGAAGCCTTCCTCGTCTATCCAAGCCCGAAACATGCCACCGCAGTTATAGTCTTGAAGGATCTCGGACCGAGTCTCGACGACATTACCATTTGCATCCCGCACGACCACCGATTCCAGTCCGATAATGCCACCTTCGCCTTCGCCAGTCTTGCCCCATCGATCCTCGGCGCTCTTCTGGAGGTCTCCAGACGGTCCAGCAACCTTGGTCAGGGCCGCGGCTGAAGGAAGGGCAGAATACCGGGCAATGGCGCCCACAGTCCTCGCAGCAGCAATTCGAAGATACGAATCACCATTGCCTGTTCCAGAAACGCCAATCGAGCGGGTGGTGGTCAACTCGCCGAATGAGCCTTGATGGGCAGGGGTATACAGAAAAGGCGAAGGCAGACAATCAGCGATCAGGCCCTTCAACGCATCCGACAAAACCACCGCCGGTCCCGGGCTATACAACGGATTCCGCAACTCGTTCCTATGAGGAGAAGTCGGATCGCCCTCCTCCGTCCACTCCTCAGCCCAGAACCCAGCCCCGACAACAGGCGTATCGCCAATCCGCCCCGTCAACTTATTGGTCATGCCGCCCGTGCTAGTCGCCACGCAAATCACGCCTTCCTCATTCAGCGCGACCGCACCGACTGTTCCCTGCGGGAGATACTCGTCCTTGCTCCAAGTGGCCGAAACACCATTAGCAGCGCCGAGCGTATCCTGCTTCTGCTCCTTCTCCCTCTCCAACGCCCGAACGTGCTGATCCCACCGCTTCTGCGTAAAGAAGTAACTGGGATCCACCATCTCCAACCCATACTGCCTCGCCAATTTTTCCGCCGTCGGGCCGTAAATCAACGTATGTCCTTGCGCCGAGGGGACATCCAACCCCTCCCCATCCCCATCGTTATCTAGCTTCTTTCCACGACCCAAAAGATCGTCCCTCCCATGCTCCAAGACTTTCCTCGCCAAAAGAATCGGATTCCGAACGTGGCGCAACCCGGTCACCCCTACCCCGCGCTTGGCTTGGCCCCGACTGACCATCACGGAAGCTTCGAGCTCGTTGATGCCATCGCGGGTGAAAACGGCGCCGTGGCCGCTGTTGAAGAGAGAGTTGTCCTCGAGGAGGGTGACGGCGTAGGTGGCGGCTTCGAGGGCTGATGGGAGTTTTGAGGATTCGAACGGGGAGGTTGAATTGGAATTGGATTGGGATTGGGGCGTGGTCAGGTAGGTGTGCGCTTTGGAGACGATGGTTAGGAGGGAGGAGCGGTATGCCGCGTAGAGCTCCGGGCCGAGACTGGCGGGGGTGATGTTGCCGGCGCCGCCATGGATGATTAGACGCGGTTGGACTTGGACGCGGGGAGGGGAGGAGGGTTGGGGTTTGTATTCCATTGCTGCGGTTGTGTTTATTTGTTGAACGCTGGTTGTGAAACTTTGCCAATGCCTCCAGAAAGTTATATCCAGACTGTCCTGAGTGTGATTTTGTAATGTGGTGAAGGGGACGTGGTAAGTAGTGTTGTGTTGTGTTGTCCTCGATAGTCCATCCTTTGAGCAGGGGCGGTTGTTGTTTCCGATAAGCAGCCGATAAGCGTTTGGCGGTTCGTCAAATGTGGAGCTTATGCGGTACGTAGTTTCTACCTCCTCTTACATCTTATCTTCCCCCGCAACAGCTTCCACCTTGCACATGCCTCGGCATTCTCCGTCGTGCAGTGTGCAGCCGTACCCGATCGTGGAGAATGGCGGGGTTTTCTCCGTCGTGACATCTTGTTTGAGGAATTGAAGATCGGTTCCAAGACATCAGCCAAGTTGACTCCAGGACTCCTCTCCAGACCACGGACCGACGATCAGAGTTGATCAAACGGGTTTAAAAAGAAGTCATAGCAAGACTTGTTGCATGAAGAGCGTCGTGTTACTTTTTACCAAACACCGATTCTTTTTCGATTTGGGTTTGCTGTTCTCTCTCGACGCCAGACTTAGTTCTTTGACTACTGTATCATCATTATCTTCATTCACAATTCACAATGCGAAGCTTCTTCCGAAAAGTCAGAGACGAATCGCAAAAGGTCCTTCAGGGGGATCAGGGTGCCAATGACAGGTCCCTAGAGACCCCTGAACATCCCCCTCCATCAGAAGAGCATGAAGGTGGGATGCAAAGTGATGAAGGTACATTATTTCATGATTCCAAATTTCTTGAATATCGTCAAGTTCATTTCTTATCTCTTCAGTTTTCGTCCTCACGTTTCTCATTTTCCTTCTTCGGCACCTTCGGTTTCGTTTCATGTTCCTGGCTGCCGCTTCAGGGTCCATCCCCATCCACCTAGTCCCCCCCCGGCCCCTGCACGCGTTTTTCTATCACTTCACCATCCAACATCCTCATTTGTTAGCTTCGGCGGCAAGTCATGCCTCCGTTGTCACCAAACCGTTGCCTAGCCGAGATGGTTGGACGTCTCTCTCCACGCCAGCCGCTCCATCCAAGTCACCTCTTCGTTCTTTCCTCCTTACCCAACGCTGCACCATAGCATTCAACCCGGACCTTCATCAAATAACGACAAAAAACTTCGTCCCAAGGACACTATCTCAGTAGGTAGTTATTGCCTCCTCGGTCGGTAGCCAATTACGCATACCTCATAATACTAAACAACACTAGTTCGACCCCTTCAGTCGCTACTACCAACAAGATGTCCGAAGCAAACCACCGCAGGAGCGTCCCATACCCATGGCAGCCGGCGGTTCAATTTCCATCTTGTAGCCGCCAGTTTCTTTGTTGATCGCTTCGAGTTGGATTCCGATGAACCCGCCCTCGTGGATGGCATGACACTCAATGACCATATTAGCTTCCAAAACCCCCTTCTACCCAGGCCAGGCGATGGTTTAAAAATGACTTTACTACCCATGTTACATATTCTTCTACTACGTCTTTCGAGACCAAGGATACCAATATCAGATGCTCCTGCGTCAGGTGTTTTACATCATCACATTTTGCTGGTCTTTGTCACTACATTGATCTTGCTAACACGCCCGGCACAATGTTGGTTAGCCCGTCCGCACTGGCACCATCAGCATCCGCCTTACCATCCCGATGTCGATAACACGAAACCAGAGGGCGAATCCCCCCTCAGTATCGGCAATGTCGAAAGACTCGGTTTCCAGGTCGCCAACAATAGCGCCAGTCACCGCGATCTAGGTTTCACTGGGAAAATTGCCGGGAAATGGTACGCCGTTTTCGGCGACACCATGTGGTGTGCGCCTGGGGTCTCCAACTTCCTTGAGGATACTCCTGGTTTCCATGGCATGGTCCGGGACTCAGTCTCCCTGTTGACTGATGATCCCTTGACGGTGGTGGATCTCAACCTGAACAACGATTCTCCTGTCCCTCATCAGAATCAGTTGATCCCTTTCAACGAGGAATGGGGTGAAACGAACCAGTATGGTTTCGGTGGCACGAGTCTTTGCGAGACCGATGCTGAGACCGCTACCGCTGCGCTTTACTACCTCGTGGTATGCAAACCTCCGCACACTTGTTTTTACGAACCTCACCCACTAACAACGAAGACAGAACGCCAACGAAACCGGCGGCCTCCTAGGCGCTGGCGTCGCCAAGGTCGAGGTTACCAACGACACTCCCACGGTCACCCAGCGCTTCGGCGACAGAGGGTTCTGGTGGGATTCCAACACCACCGCCAGATACGGAGACCAGTGTGCCTACCGCGATGAGCGCTCGGAGTACATCTACATCTGGGGCGGACCCCCGAACTTGATCACCGGATGGCCTCACTCCAGTTACGCCTACCTTGCCAGGGTAAAGGCAGAGGACGCTTTCGATCTGGACAAGTACGAGTACTTCTGGGGCCGTCAGCAGGGCTGGAAGTCGGAGGTTCTCACCAAGTTCGATGCTGAGACGGCGGTCTGGTGGGCTGTTGGTCAGGGTCAAGTTGCTTGGAATGAGTATTACCAGTGTTATATCTTGGTTCATCTTTCTGCTTTCGGTGAGTTTCTTACTTTCCCCTTTTGTGTTGTGTAACTCTAACATGGAGACATTTCATAGGCGACGGCAAGGTGTACTTGCGAACAGCTCAGTCTCTGGAAGGCCCATGGACTCCGGATGTCCAGGTTTACAAGAGCGAACCTATCAAAGGTGGCTTGGTCTATGCCGGTGTCCAGCACCCGTACCTGGACCCGACTGGACAGACGCTGGTCTTGTCTTTTACGAATAACAACCATATCGAGGTCATCAAGGTGGCCTTTGCTTAGACGTATCTTTCCACTTCTCACCTACATACTTGTTTCACCAATTATATCCAGTTTCAGATGATCACAACCAAAAACCACTAGTATCAACAGCAACCACCTTCCCCCCCTCCGTAACCGTCCCATTAATCGGCGTCCGCAACCCACCGCACGTAGTCACATACAGCATCTTCCGCTTTTTATCGTCTCCTCTCCCAAAAGCAGCAGCCGTGTCCCCAGCAAATGTCAACTCCGTCTCTCCACCGCCAACCAGCACCACCACCTTCTTCCCATCCTTGACAGCGAACAACTTGTTACCCGAATTTGTCGCTACCCAGAGTACTCCGTCGTCGTCGATGGCGAAGTCATCCAGGAATGTCGCTTGGGAGCTTAAATCTGCTACTGTCTCAACAGCATCTGCGCCTTTCCCCTCGTGGTAGTCGTTCTGGTCAAGCTTGATCTTGTATATCTTGACGGTGGCGCTGTTCGTCCAGTAGAGATAACCGCGGTGCGTTTTGATCCCGTTTATGCCCACCAAGCCGGAGGAATTGGTGGGGGCAGTCATTTCTGGTACCTTGACGGCGACTTCGTAGGATCCAGTCCGGATATCAAGACGCCAGACTAAGCCGGCGAAGGAATCTGCTATTAGTACAGAATTTTGGTTTTCGGGTATAGACGTCACGCCGTTGGGGAGGAGTGCCGAGGTGAGATGGGCTATTTGCCTGATCTCGGGCTTCGTCTCGTGTCCATCGCCGTCATCGATGGTGGCGTCTCGAAAGTCAACGCTCCAAGCAAAGAACGGACTCCCGCTCTCATCCTCACCGCCATTGCTTGAAACATTTCCACCCACCACGATAAAAAGATCAGGAACCGGTTCAGCGATGCCAAACAGCGCTTGAACGGAGTCGAACCTGTGTATGGTTTTCCTTCTGACGGTTGAACCGTTGCTGTTAGGAGAAGATGGGTGGTAGTTTGGATCGGAATTGGAAACGAGGTGCAGGCTGGCGGAGGGAGCAGATTCGGTGAGGAGGAGGTCCCCGTTGGAACGGACGGCGATGTTTTCTAGCCAGGTTGGGGAGGGGAATTGGGTTATTTGGTGGGTTGGGAGTGGGAGGGTGGCCTGGTGTTGGTTGCGGAGGGTGAGGGAGGAGGATAAGGAGGTGAAGGTGAGGATTGAGAGAAGTGTTTTGAGGAGGAGCATGGTGTGGGATGGTGGTTGGTCATTTTGTTACGTCGAGTACCTCAAGTTTGGTTACGGGATGTAGAATGGGAACTTGGATATTTTCATGCTTTCTGTCGTCCAGACCTCTTTCTTATCTACTAATGTTTGATGAAGCAGCTTTTGAACTCTGGCATGGCCGGTAAGGAGTCCGAGAAATGAGCAAGTCGGCCGCCTCGGACTTCTGGCCGATGACTGTACGGAAGTCATCCACGCCGCATTCGCGCCTCGAAATAAATTCGAGGGCTTTTTACCACGGATAGATGGGAAGGGAAAACTTCTGTTACGAAGGCATCTTGAAGTAATCGAATGACAAAAGAACGATGAATCATGGATATGAAGAAAAAGATCAAACCGGAGACAAAGAAAGGGAAAAAAAAAAGAAAGAAAGGAACCCGAAAAATGGTGGAATGCAAAATCGCAAAAAGAGAGGACGTTTGGAAACGTCGGGAATTGAGCCCGACGTGGGGGTCGAACCCACAACCTTGAGATTAAGAGTCTCACGCTCTACCGATTGAGCTAGCCGGGCAGCGTAAGCTGCCATTTGTTGAAGAATCGCCTCCGTTCTAGAGCCTATAAGCTCCAACCGTGCTGCGGGGTTATGGTTTGAGGATTCGACCCTGGACCCGAACAACATCGCTGGCAACGACGATGCATCACTTCACTTTCATTTTGTTCGCTAGTTGCACTTTCATTCAACTCCATCACCACGCGATCGTCAGTTATGGTCTTGGTTCAGTGGGCTAGCCTTGCATCTTCGATCCCGATATTCGGGCCTTTCCTGGGGAATATGGGCCATCAGTCCCAACCTTGGGATGCTACCCCCGAATTGTCTTGATGGGGTTTCGGGCCAATGGCTTTTCCCAGGAAAATCTATGCGGAGAAGAGTAATAAGGGGTAATAGCGGGGGGTGGGGAAGGCAAAACTGGGGGAGCATTGGTAAATTGGAGAAAGCACGCTCACCGGCCACCCAGAGAGCAACACGCGCCTAACTGATGCTTTTCTTCACCACCTCCCAACTAGTCGTGCTTGGTCGTAGCAATAGGCCCGCTCAGAGTCTTGTCGGCTCAGATTCTATCGTGGGATTCGGGACGCGACAAACCTTAACGGTCATGACCATCGGCGATGATGCGAAAAGGGTCGCATGACCACCAAACCACCCAAGACGCATTGAGCTCATTACATTTTCTCTTCTTCTTCTCCTTCCCCTCACTGACCCTACCGTACAATCATTCAAGATCGAATTGGATTGATTGCTTGGACAACCAACCAGCCTAGGTACAATGACAGACGCCGAGAAGTCAGGAAAAACACTTCCCCGGATTTTGCAGACTACATGTTACGTCACAGCCAATGGCCTTGGCAAGCTTGATTGGACGGCTGGACGCCCCCAGACGCCGCGCCGCATGGGAATGAAGACAGAACCACGAGCCGTGCCATGTTTTTCTGGAGTCTTTCTCTCCAACAAAGGAAAATCTGGGGTGCTTATATTGTATACGGCACAAGCTGCGGCTTGGGCGGCTCAAAGAAAAAAAGAGTTTGAGCGGACGATCGCCCAGCCGGCCGACGACATACCACACAGTGCAGTAAGACCATCCCCAATGAGGAAATAGAACCCTAGCTGAGTTGAGGCTTTGTTTTGACCAGGGTGTATAGGACCGATTGTGACATCATAAGGATTGATCAACCTACAACGCAGAAGAGACAGTAAAAGCGTGAAGACATGATCGACTGGGCAAAGTGGATATGACAATGGCAGGTTTTCCAGAAGTCGGGTCCCTTGAAAGAAAGGTCTTCATATAGTCGATCTGGAACCCGCAAGATGGATCCTTATCACTGCTTCACTTCATTCAACTTCACGTCTTTTTTCTTACATGTGAATTGTTTGGATAAAACTTTACCTTAGTTTTCAGTGAGGTGATCCATCCATCACCGAGTATACTACCAAGCAGTGTATAACCCCATTAATCCTATTCAGGAGGGCCCATCATGGTTCTGGGGAAGAAGTAAGCTCACTTCCAGAGTCGAATGCGAGATTCTACTAGACAGCTACTGACACTCATCACTCACTAGGTCAATCAAGATCAATGGCGCCGACATCGGCATCGAAGCCATCCTTCTCGGTGCCGTCACTGCGATAGGAGGCTTCCTATTCGGCTATGACACCGGTCAGATCTCGGGCATGCTCCTGTTCACCGACTTCAAGAACAGGTTCGGCCAGACCACCAACCCAGATGGAACAAGGGAATTCACGTCCATCATCCAGTCACTGGTAGTATCGCTCATGAGTATTGGTACACTTATCGGGTCTTTGACTGCATCATAGTAAGCTCTCCCCTCCCCTCCCTCTCGAACACACTCAACCTAGACACCACCAATACTAACCACCACCCCCTCTCTACAGCACTGCCGACTGGTGGGGCCGCCGCAAATCCCTCACCTTCGGCGTCGCCATCTTCATCATCGGCAACATCATCCAAATCACCGCCATGCACTCCTGGGTGCACATGATGATGGGCCGCTTCGTCGCCGGCCTGGGCGTCGGCACCCTCTCCGTCGGCGTGCCCATGTTCCAATCCGAGTGCTCCCCTAGAGAAATCCGCGGCGCCGTCGTCGCCAGCTACCAGCTGCTCATCACGTTCGGCATCCTGATCGCCAACATCGTCAACTACGGCGTGCGCGAGATCCAGGAGCGGGACGCTTCCTGGCGCATCGTCATCGGTCTGGGTATCTTTTTTTCGGTTCCGCTTGGCTTGGGCGTTTTGTTGGTCCCCGAAAGCCCGAGGTGGTTGGCGGGTAAGGAGGATTGGGAGGGAGCGCGCATGTCGATGGCGAGACTGAGGGGCATGAAGAATGATCCGCATAATGAGCTGGTGGAGGATGATATGAAGGAGATGCGGGAGGTTTTGGAGAAAGAGCGGACTGCGGCTGTGGGGACTTGGAAGGAGTGTTTCATCCCGAAGAAGAACGGTGTTCCCAAGCAGGTATACCGCACATTCCTGGGTATCGGGATTCACTTCTTGCAGCAGTGGACCGGCGTCAACTACTTCTTCTACTACGGCGCTACCATCTTCCAGTCGGCGGGTATCTCCGACCCCATTCAGACACAGCTCATCCTCGGCGCTGTCAACGTCTTCTCGACGCTGTTCGGTCTTTGGGTCGTCGAGCGCTTCGGACGCAGATGGCCGCTGTTCATCGGTGCTATCTGGCAGGCGGCTTGGCTGGCCGTGTTCGCTTCCATGGGCACCGCTCTCAAACCCGAGGAAAACAAGACCGCCGGTATTGTCATGATCGTCTCGGCCGCGCTCTTCATCGCTTCCTTCGCTTGCACCTGGGGTCCCATTGCCTGGGTGGTCATCGGCGAGAGTTTCCCTCTGCGCACCCGTGCCAAGCAGGCTTCGCTTGCCACGGCTGGTAACTGGCTTGGAAACTGTAAGTCACCTTTTCCCCTTCCCCATACATCAGCGAAACTAACAAACCCCCAGTCATGATCTCCTTCCTCACTCCCCTCGCCACCGACGGCATCGGCTACTCCTACGGCTACGTCTTCGTAGGCACCAACCTCCTCGGCGCGCTCTTGGTCTGGTTCTTCCTGTACGAGTCTGTCAGCTTGTCCCTCGAAAACGTCGACCTCATGTACAGCGAGCCGGGCATCAAGCCATGGAACTCGCACAAGTGGATGCCGCCTGGCTATATCACACGCATGCAGCGCGATGATGAGTACTTCCATCATCCCGAGAAGGGGTCGGATGGCCTTGGAAACGGGTATGGGAATGGAAGCGGGGAGATGCAGCCGCAGGTGGAGAGGGAGGAGAAGGTTAATGCTAGGGTTTAGGCTTAGTTGGGAGGATGTAGGGCAGTGATGTGATTGTGTTTTTTCTTGTTCAAAATGTGCATATGAGGAGATTGTAAGATATGGGTATGCTGTTGGCATGGCGTTTGGTGCATGTTTGGTGTAAGCCTTTGGAAGATAGCGGTTTGGACTAAACAAATGTGAATGAGGATAATGTGAGTTGCTGTGCGAGACTCTTCATCTCTCCTTTTTTCTTTCTTTCTCTTCGTTTTCGCCGTCAAGCCCCCCCTCCATCTTTCGGTTTTTTTTTTTCCGTCTCTTTTTGAGCCTCTTTTTCTTTCTATTTCTTGTTCTCTCTTTCTTTATCTGTTTCCTGTTTTCTTTTTTTTTCTCTTTTGCAGTTTCATCAGTTCCTGATGTGCAGTTTTGGCATGGGAAAAATGACAGCAACTCGATGACGGTTCCAATAGATGTACTGGTTTGCTTGTTGGCGTGGTTATTCTGCTTGGGCAGGACAGGGGTAATGTAGAGCCCTCATTGGCCTCATGAGAGGAGAACCGGTCTCCGTTTGTAAAAGTAACGACATAGAGACCAGGGCTCTCAGCGCCACAGAAGCATCTCTCCGTCCTCTCTCAGGACTATCCGGTACTCGCACACGTTGAAATGTCAGTTCAGAGCATTCATCTGCAAGAAACTCGGCCGCTTTCCAAGTCTGGTCAAAGTTAGAGTTTTTGTACCAAGCTAACAAACAAAGCAGGGAACCTAGGAGTCCTATCGTATCATGAAGATGAAGCAGCAAATAAAAACGGCTGATGTGAAGATTGGTTCGAAGAGCGGTGTTCAAGCATGATGCCCACATCAAGCATGAGGCCCATCATGTCAATGTCAACCATCACATCACTCTAGAGTAGTCGTTTGTAATGCGGGATAGAAGGAAGACCTAGTGCCGACACGGAAGGATAATTACATGGCAAACGGACGGCTAGGAGCTCTCAGCACAGATGCTTGGCCACGTTCTTCATATTTTCCGTCAATCACCCAGCTACATTCCCTCCCGTAGCCCGCCGACATGTTATCTCTAACCCCCAAGACCACCGAGAAGGTCGCTCCTGGTCAGGTCCACGCCCGGATCGTCGAAGAGGCAGAAAGCAATATGCGCCAGTTCAACACTCCTGCCATGTCTGCCGATCTAATGGACAAAATTGTCTGTAACAGGATGACATCAACCACTACTCCGGTAGAGTGGAGTACGTATCATCAGATGACCAACATTCATCGTTTGCAGCTGGAAACGTTATTTGACTCCATCTATGGTCTTGACGCCGGTGCTTGCACCGGATTTGATAGAGCGAGAGGTAACAGGGGATGGGATACACGTTCCGAGTTACTCAGGGCTGTACTCATATCCCTCGCTAGCCTGTCCTTTGTCAGGACGAGCACGACAATCACAATGGGGACTTCCGGTCCCCACTCTAAGGCACTTGGATCAAAGGAGTGCATGAGGAAGCTTGTGGCGAACGAAGGAATCGCTTCCCTCAAAGCTGATTACGAGCTGGTAAGCCAATCTCTCATCCTCCAGTATACAATCACACTCGATACCTCACTGGCCATCAAGACTGACAAGCATACAACGCAGATTCTCAAGCTTATTACCAATCTCACCGAATCCCCTTCCCCGAAGCTCGAAGAAGCCTTGATACGCACCAGACGATGAGGATTTCCGTAGCATTGCGCCTCTGTCAGGTTTGGAGGACACGTCATAGGAAAACATCTCAGAAAGGCGGAACATCATGGGGCTCGGAAAGAGACGCTTGGAAGACAGATCAGAATAATGGACAGGAATGTACTTCCATCGTTCACCAACCTCCTGTACGAAACCACCTCACGAGCGTTGCTTGAAATCTTTTTTGAGTAAAACTCATGATCATTTGCGAGTAAATATCTTGTTATTCCACCCAAAACATGACTGTGATACTGTACCGAGGGCGAGGCAGATTCCCCAGACGTAGTAACAGTGGCTGAGCCCGGCCGTCCGGTCGGGTCGGGTCCCCAGACCGGAGGGCCGGAGCTAGGCCGGAGGTACAGGCCAGGCCGGCATGTGGGGCACAACTTTCGGAAACCAATGAGAGGCATGGAAATGCATAGCGCATCTGACCAATGATATCGTCTTCGCTAGCCAGAATGGGAAGCAGACGCTGGGCGCTGTGAGGCAGTCGTCCCCAACCGCTATCACAGTTGCTGTATTTATGCCAAACTGCAGGGCTGGAACGCTCTCCTGGATTCATCTTCCTGCAAGTATCCAATTAAGACAATTCTCACAATGCTTCGCCTTGTCTTTCGAAACACCAACATCCAAAGCCATCCCCCATGGCTAGCAGACATTGGCGAGACTCATCCTCCTTGACGCCTTTGATGTGCAGTGCCGCCGATGCAGGCCGTCCATGGAAGGGCCATATGTACCAAAGATGGAACTCAGAAGACTTGCAGAGCCCCAATAATAGCTCTTGGCCGACTGAAATGCAGATTGTGGGAAAGCCTACGAGGATGGAACAGAGGCTAGGACTCAGGAGGTTACCAGCAGAGGAATATCACGGCCACCTCAGGGTTCGCAACACATATGCTTCTTCCGGTATCCTCACCGATCTGCCCACCGAGGTATAAAACACTTACCGTACCTACACCACCTAGCTTGTTGACTCTTCTACGGTTGACATCGACTCCTCTTCAGCTCTCCATCCACTCTTACTACACAGCATTGTCTAAGGCGAGAGCGAAAGGCTGGCACTATTCTTTTGACCCCGTGAACCGAACGACCTTCTCACAGAAACATCTTTCAGTGTCTCAAACACTACACGCGGCCTCGCCCAAGATGGCGTCCAAATCCAAGGAATCCAAGGCAAATGACGGATCCGGCCATCTTCATGCCAAGCTTGTCAACGATGCGGAAAGCGTGCTGTGCCAGTTCAACCTTCTTGTCTGTTCCACCAAGCTACTAGATGATGTCATGAATGAAACATTATCAATATCATCCGGCCCGGCGCAGTGGACCGCATATCACCAACTGATCAACGTTCAACGACTCCAACTGGAACCACTCTTCAATTGCGTTCTCGGTTTCAATGTTGCGGCGTGCACTGGGTTGAAAGGAGGACCGGGATCCGCCCCTGTGCGATCCGACATCCTGAGATCCATACTGCTCTCTCTCCCCAGTCTCATGTTTCTTCGAACGAGTACGACAATCACTATGGCAACTCACGGCCCACATCTGTATGGTCCAGGCCCGCGAGTGAATAACGTCCCAAGTCGGATGCAATTGGGCAGCGCAAGGCTTGTCAATGATGAGGGCCTTGCGTCCCTTCAGGCGGACTGCGAGCTTGTAAGATATCTCCATACCATTTCCGCTCATTTTAATATCACTATTCGGGCACGGCGCTAACAACCTCGGCGTTCAGATTCTCAAGCTTATTACCTACTCAGCTTACTGCTCCACCCCCGAATAAGACAGCCAAGCCAGAATGATCATTTCAGGTTGCATACTACCCAAGTACCTTCAAAGGTCATCTATATGTATATGAGACCAATGGACGTGTTGTTTTAGTAGGAATAAGCAAAATGACAGTGGTGGCACCTGACTTCAGTCGCAATAAAGTGTACATTTAAGGAGCGAACACGTACCATAACTGCCCCGGCCAACTCCAGGCCGCATATTTATATGTCCCAATCGCATTGATCCTCAAGGATACCTCAGCTTCTGCCCTTTTCATCATACGAATCTCGGCCCAGTCCTCATAAAGTGAGCTGTTCCTCTCTTGACCGCGCAGCTTCACGACAACCGGTATCTCGGTGCTCGCGCGTGTTCGTAAAAGGATTTCTCGAGGATTGACGCACCAACTCTTGTGTTGGTTGATATGGATTGGCAGAGCATGAAAGACGTCGGTTGGAGTCTCCGGATCCGGTACTTTCCATCATGTTGGTCTTTCCCCGTATATGGTAGGAAGTGAAAGTCTCGACAGCGACTCATTTCAGATTAGTATGTGTCTGCCACTGGAAGACCTCGGTCACCCGTCAATCGGGATTCCGTCGGGAGGGACAAGGTTTCAATGTGGGCCGGGACGCCGGTCGGAAGTCGTCAATTGCGGATCCGGATCCGGGTCGCCAAGGCCCAAGAAAGCGGTAGATAAGTGGGTCGCCGATGCCGTGGACCTCGTCGCCGGCCGGATCTGGTCAATCTGCCACGTCAGTGAACACACATCGCTGCAAAGAAACGGAATACAAGGAAGCTGGTACGATTCTTGAAGCTTCACCCTTCTGTCGGGTGTAAGAGACCCATATTGATTGGCATCTCTGGACGCGGCCGTATGGTGATATTAAGTTGATGTCGTCGTGCCACTACCCACAGCACGGCGGCGGCGCTGTCAAGGCCCGCGACACGCGAGATTTGAGCGGTGTGTCTGGACTGTGAGACTTGTCGCTTCCCGTCCCTTGGGATGCGGTCCACGCGGGTCGGTTGTGCGACGTGAGCGGTGCATTCAACCGGAACGTGCTTGACATGGGTTGGCCCCAAAGCCCAGTTTGATGTGGAGGGCGCGAACGGTGCGCACGTAACCCGCTTGCTTCCCCAGGAGGCTCTGTGGTTGTGATTTGACGGCCGTGGTTTCTTGGTTCGTCCAATGCAGTGTACAGAGCGTACCGCTGCAGTCGCGCCTTACTAAGACTCCTGCAAGGGAAGTTGGAAACCGGCAAGAAGAGGGAGAGGAAAAGGAAAAGGGATCCGGACTTGCTCCACGGACTGAGATGGGGGATTCCGACTGACCATCTCTCCTCTTCTCCAAACCACCTCCTCATTTCTCCCGGTTGTTGTTGTTCTTGACCAGAGTTCTTTTTATACTTGGACAACCCATTGTATTCTCCCGTCAAAAGAACAGACATCTGCCTGCCTTCCTTCTCACCTGAGCCCGTCTCGTCCCATCAGCACAATGGGGTCCTCATACCGCACCGAAGACAATGGCAAGATCTCCGACCTCCCCCAGTTGCACCGCTACATCACCGGCCACAACGCCGAAGGGAAGGCCATTGTTCACAGCCAGAACGACTTTGAGTGGAAGTCGTACGCCGAAGGTGAACTCGCCTTCAGCGTTGCGTACACGACATCCGAATTCCCCGTCAACCTCAACAAAGATGCCGACGTGGCGGAGCACACACGAGTGCTAGAGTCAGGAAACCTCGGGCTGGTCAACCCTCGCGGAACCGTTTTCCGGTGCGTTGACTTTGCGCCTGGCTACGCATGCGGAATGCATCGAACGCAAAGTCTCGACTACGGCATCGTGCTGGAGGGCGAGGTGGACATGGTGCTCGACAGCGGGGAGGTGCACCCAATGAAGCGGGGCGATGTTGCGATTCAGCGGGCGACTCAACACCAATGGGTCAACAAGAGCAAGACCGAGTGGGCGCGCATGATGTTTGTCTTGCAGGATTGTCAGCCACTGGTTGTTGGTGGTCAGGAGTACAAGGAGGACTTGGGCACCAACTCGGGCTTGCCGCCTAGTGGAAACTGATTCGGGTCGTCGATGGTAACCGATGCGTGGGGGAACATACGATGTCGTTGAACGCAAGTGGTGGAGGGGTTGTATATCGAATTTGAAGAAGCAGACGAAATTTATCTCATCGGTTGAGGTACCAGTGTTGTGGATGTCGAGGTGAAACGAAATGTCGCAAACGGGTACGCAATTGTTTGTTTACTGGGTGACAAGCTGTTATGGGAGAGGTACTATGCAAATAAAGAGTCCATCTCTTCGGTGTTTGCCAGCTGCCAGCTCGGACAGTTGTTTGAAACCAAATGGGCAGGTACCTACAGTAACTTCCGAGTGACGTCACTCACCCCTGTACCACCACAGCTTACAGAGTGCCTGATTCCATTCCCGTCCCTCGCCTGTGAACAACAAAATATTTCTTAGAATCTAACACGTCCTATAGACCAAACCACCCGCCTTGTCCGGGTCGACATACGCACACAATGGATAACCCAACACGATCAGAACCTCTGCAACTACATGTCAACCGCGAAAGCCAGCGAGAATCGACTACGCCACCCCACCATGTACTCCCTACGAGAGCCTTTCCAGCACGCCTGAAGCCAAGCTCGGGATGGTCCTCTTATTCGAGCTATCTGCCATCGTGGGATCCATCCCCCGGCAGGTCACGTCCGACGAACAACGCTGAAACCAAGACCATAGCCGGCTTCCGGAACCCTTGGCCAAGCTGGTATGCACCTACGCGCTCCCAAGTCTGGGATCACCTCGGCTGGGGAGAGGATCAAGACCCATGCGTCGACCTAGCCGCTTCACATCTACGGGACTCTCCTGTCAGAGAAAAGCTTCCAGAGAAGAGCAAACGACCACGCTTCAGCGATGTTAAGGACTGGCCTGATTCTGCCGGCGCGAAGGCTGCACGATTATTACGCATCGAGAACCCCGATTTCGCCTTCGATACTTCGACATCACCACACGCCAAAGTAACATGGCTAGGCCACGCCGGCGTCTTGGTTCAGTTACCTCCCCTCGATATCGCGAAAGGGTCTCGACCTCTCCGCTGTCTCTTTGACCCCATATTCTCGATGCGATGCTCACCCAGTCAGCGAGCAGGACCCATTCGTGCCTATCCACCCCCATGCCGCGTCCAAGACCTGCCTCCGATCGACGCCGTCTTCATAAGCCACAACCACTTTGATCATCTGGATTATGATAGCATCATGGCCATTTGGGAGAGCAACAGGGAGACCGTTCGCTTCTTCGTACCTTTGGGTAACCGTGCGTGGTTCGTCGACTGTGGTATATCCGAGGAGCGAGTGACGGAGATGGACTGGTGGGATTCAGCTACCCTTTGCTCACGTCAAGGAAAAAGGAGTTCTACCACCCAGAGTCTCCAAATATGGTGCACACCGGCTCAACACAGCAGTGGAAGGGCAGGAAACGATGCAAATTCTACCCTCTGGTCAAGCTGGTATCTCCGTCGCCAAAGTCCTGAAGGTATTACATACCGCATTTTCTTTGCCGGCGACACAGGCTATCAGTTCCACGGTTCCCCAAATTGGCCTCCTAATCCACCATCGGCAAAGAATACACAAAAGCCAAACACTCAGGAGAGTGAGGATACCGAATACCCCCCATGCCCGGCTTTTGCCGAAATCAGAAACAGGCTCGGGCCCCCAAACCTGCTACTGCTCCCAGTCGCAGTTGGGTCCACGTACTCCTATCTCCGTAGCTTTGTTCCTCTTCCAGACTGGATCAGCCCCTTTCCACGGCACAGCGCTGGTATTACTGCAGGTATACACATGCCACCATGGGATGCGGTCCGCGTCTTCAAGCTCATGACAGAGCTGCAGGGCAAGGACATGGCCAGTGAAGGCGCAGGCGGGAGCTCAGATTTAGGGAAAGCCTCGAACCCACACCTACCGGTGGCAATAGCCATGCACTGGGGCACTTTTGTGAACGAAGGTGCTGAGGTTCTTAAAACTCTTGGGCAACTCGAATGGGCTTGCCAGCAGCAGGGGGTGCACTTTGCTAGGGCTTTGCCCGTGCCTGATAAAGAGGGCGGAACTCTTGAAGCAGGGTGTAGGCCAAGAAAGGAAGTTCCTGTATTCGTCGCGCTGAATCATGGGCAATCCTTAGAGACTTGAGAACCGGCTACCACATGCTGTATTCTTGATCCATGAATATGCATAGGGATTCCGACGAAGGTGGAAAGACGACTACAGAAAAGAATGCTTGATTCTGAAGTGACTGATGGAAGAGGAGAAACGGACACACACTCGGGCAGCCTAGAATGGTGGAAGGTAGTGCCKATAAATGGTAAGCCCTATGAATGGGCATCAAGACACAGGACTTTCGACTTGTTTTGTCGATGTCGAAGACCACTTCCCTCCCAACCCAAACAGCTTCGCCTCGAATCCTTCCGACCAGTTGTCAAATAACTCTCTTGATGTCAAACCGGGGGGCTTTTTGGCAGCTACCTCAACGACGACCAGTAAGAGACAATATCATGGTCCACCTTGACGAACTCCCAAGTCGTTGAACAGTGGAACCGCTCCGTGCTCTCCGTTGCCTGAAGAAGGCCGCCATGCCCGTCTCCGAGGTAGATACAGAGATTGGGCCTGACCGGCATAAGGTATACAGTCTTCTTGATATCCAATCTCTTAAGAAGCACATATCCTTCGTAATCTGTTTCCTTCCTGACACAAAATTGCTCAGTTGCCCCAAGACTACTGGCGGTCGCTCTTATCTCGACCGCCGTTGACGTCTTATCAGGCACGGCGCTACCAAGCCACTGCCCTGTTGCCGCATTTCGAAAACCTAGCCAACCATCTGATTCCTCACAGCGCCAATGCCAGTTGCAAACGCCCGCAAATACCTTGGCTTGATCCGGGTCAACAACGGGCGGGTTGGGAAGTAGTTCGAGGGGAGTCGCCAAGCACAGGTGCCCCCCCGACGACAGTGAGTGCCTTGTTCTTGCCACCAGACTTGTGGGCTATGATGTAAGTCGAGCCGGGGCCGGGTGCGGAATTTCGGGTAATGTAGGAGATGTTATTACTGCGGTTCGGCGTGGATGCGGATGCGGATGAAGAGGTTGGTGTCTTGAGATTTGCGTATGACCGGCTGCCGCTGACTGTGGAGGTCGACACCATTGAGATGCTGTCATCAGGGCCAAGGTCTTTTTCATCGGGTTGAGAAGGCCGCGGGGTGGAAGCCATGATCCCGAAAGCCACCTTATTCTGTGGTGAACGTGTTGGTTGAAAGGAGCAGTGGTCGAGAATGGTGTGAGAAGAAGAAAGAGGCAAGAAAGGTTTTGAACGGCTTGAGCGACTTGACGGGCTCAAACGATTGATATCAGAATGACGAGAAAGAGGGGTTTTGTGAGTTGAACGTGGCTTGTTTGCCCGGCGAACGAATGTCGGAGGCCCAGATAACCACCTCATGCAGGTGTGCGTTGCCGGGTGGCTGACGGTGAGGGGGAGGCCCACGACGGCAACCGTCATGACCACTGATCGAGTTCCTTTTTGCAAACAGAAGCCGAGAAACACATATTCGACGGAGAAACCACATGAAAATATCATTTCGTCGACAGGATGTTCGTTCCCGGCAGCCCATGAACAAACAGACAGCCGTGGTTGACGGAGGTCGGCTTGGCGCATGGTCGAGTTGGGTTGGGCTGTTATTGCACTATTGTGAATACCGCAAGATTTGCAGCGGTTGTGATAGTGGCCTATGTCATTCACCTTCTCACCGCACCGCATCCACGAGACTCGCTTTTTCCATGCTCAGGAAAATAACGAGAAATCTCGGCGACACATTGCGATCATGGCTTAAGCTACAGTACTGAATGCTTCCAAACATCGCTTTTCCACACCAGTTCAGAGGTCACAGTTTCAGATCGCAAGATGTCGACGGTGTGAAACCAGGGATGGAGGAGGCGTTTTTTTACCGTCCCGTTGGGTCGGTTGTGAGAAAGATCACTTGTACAAGGTTTTCCCAATCGGATTTCTCCAGCATCTTAATCACCTCCCGAAGACACCTACCAACCAATACGATTAACGGCCAACCTGCCGTGTTTCTCCCTGGGGCTGGAGTTCATGGCGACATCAAATTCGCTGATCAGCATCACGATGAGTATCAAATTGTCAGTTGGTGGCGTATTCCCCAGATTCATGGCTTCGAGCACGAAGCTTTCTTGGCGCCATTAATCATCTCGGTTTCACATAGCAACGTGACCAACTGCCCGTGTCAGTGATATGTCAAAGAAATACTGCGGATATTCTGTATCACTGACGACACGTAAATCACGATGTCAGCCTTCGGCCAGGCCGGCTTTAGCACGACTTCGATCTGGGAATGTCGTTGGGCACAGAGCGCCGTCTCTAGTTAGGTATCTGTGATAACATGCACGTCATGGGAACAAAGACTGACATGACCGGAGCCTAGAGGAGAATACCCATCATCTGGGTCCAACACAACGCGATCTGATCAAATTTCACAAGTACTCTTGTCTCGAAAGCCATGGAGAAGTACGCTAACACTGGAAACAAAGCAGGATAGGGGTATATCGGCAGTCAGGACAACACGCAAGTCCCAAGTCCTCTGTCCATTGCTTCCCTTGCGTACCGCTGGACAAGTTCTGTACCGAGCTAACAAACAGTTCAGGGCTACACGTACTGTGTTGTTTTCTAGACAAAGAGGCTCACCTCGTCGTCCTCGACATCCACACTCACCCTATAGCGACACCCGGTCAGTTTGAGAGTGATCTTCGTTTAAAGTATCATAGGATAATGATAAGGGTTTAACACGCCACAGAAGCCTCTTGAGCCTCTCTCCGTCTCCTTCAAGACTGGAAGATATCGATCTACGGTGGTTAACCGATAGAAAGCCGAACGCTTTCCTATATCCAGGAAAGCTTTGGCGTTTTTTATACTTACTAACAAACAAACAAGGGCTGGGTTGTACACAGTGTGACAGCCTACAAGAGACCAAGTCTACCTACCTTAGGTACTTATAGGTACCAAGGCACATCTATGAGCCACAGGTCAAGCATTGGATTACCCTCACAAAGACTAACATGGTCACATGGATGAAGCCTGCAAAAGTCCCTCCCAACGCTCCGATCCAACACATCACCATGAAAACGGGCGGCCTAACTGGACGAATCGGCCACAGTACTCGGTTCATGTTTAAAACTTGGACCCAACGGACAATGTTGGGAGTGCGCATTGATCTTGAAGACTGCCCCTGCATTCCCCGGTCAACACCGGTCCGGACAGCCATTCGACAGGGACACTCCGGCTCAGTTCATTTATTCACCACAACCATGGCCTAACTGCCACATCAACCTCTGGTCAGTCAGGCTACTGTCTTTCTCCTTAACCAAGACGTCTAGTAATTTGACTGGCGGGTAGTCCTCTTCGAGGCCTGAATCTCAAGATCCTTCATGCGCGCCAAATAAAAACCCAGGCCTTGGTCACCGGACTACCGGATCGCTTTCATTCGTACCTAACACCTACTACATCAACTTTCCTCATTCCAAGATCCTGGAGCCTCACGAGAAGCCGGCCTACTTCTAACTCTTTCAGGATGATGGATGTCTCACGGCAAACACACCTCCAGGCATCAAACAAAAACCACGAGAGCACTTCTGCTCGAAGTTTCCGCATCCCAACGCAAAACTTATTCTTTATGGCATATGTTGGTCCCTCTCAGTATGCCTTGACAGTTGATTCTTAACTGGTCGAGACGGATAAAGGGAAGGGAAGGGACCTTAGAAGTACTGTTGGCCCAGTCCTGCTCGTGGTCACCTTTACGTCCCCCAACGATCCGTGTCTACCTCTGTCATGTCACTTAAACAACTGTAAAAGGAACCCAAACATGGAAGCTGACGGTTAACCACCCTCAAGGAAACCTTCATTGAGGGGATTACTCGGCGACATTGAACCTCTCACACCGGTCGGGAGTCGCTAAAGCCAACGTATTCACCGTACCACCGTGAGGTGAGTACTTACCGCACGTACTTCCCAAGTCTACTAACCTACCACTCTTGGTACGCGTACAGTTAACGCCCACAACATGATGTCTACCTGTCTGTTGTCATGTAGCCACCATCAGGCGGCTTGTTGGGTGTGTTCATGAAAGAACTGGAAAAGCCAACTCTAAAGCTGCCTTCAGCTCACATGATGATTGTCGTTAGACTGCTCATGTAAATAAAAAGGGGGTGGAACCGACCAGCTTCAGTAGGCTGTTGAATCCATCCCTCATCTGATCCCTCAAGAGCACTGTCGACTCAATATACAGATTTGTTGAAGCTATCGATATTCACATCAAGTTCCAGACCCGCTCGATCAGCGTGCCCGCCCATTAACCAACCGTCATTCAAGCGAGACGCAGCTCCCAGTCAACACCATGGCCTCGCACTCCGGCATACCGATTATCACCAGCAGGATGATACTAAGGGTCATCGGACCAAGAGGGGAGCACATATTAAATCCACGCCCTGCTAGTTCTGGAGTGCTAGCACCCAGCGACTATGATGTCTTACAGGGTCCTCCGAGAGAACTGTGGTTTGGCAAAAACTATGTCGGACGATCGATCTTGATTAAGTTTACCTTCGACAGGCCAATTGATTCTTCTGACTACTTCCCCGTCCTGTATTGGCAAGCCCCTGGTCAGTCGGAACTTAATACAGCGTCTTGGGAACCCGTTGGGTCTCGTCATAAAGACGAGACAGGTATCGTGCAAGTGAATGTGCTAAAGCAGGTGGATGATCTCAACGAAAATATACTCCTCGTCCTGTTCAGGGGTGCCATGACACCGCAGAATATCAGAACTCCAGGGAAGTACACACTCTGGTGTGAACTTGGCCTGGGAAAGCCGGGCCGGCCGAACTATACACTGTAACAACTCATTCTGAGCATGGACGTCCAAGACCAAGGGAACAGGTGATGATCCATGTGGACGAGGAATCCGTACGAAGGGACCCCACCGAACCTATTATAGAAGGTGAAGGGACCCCACCGAACCTATTATAGAAGGTAAGTCAAAAATTCCTCCAGTCCCTCCATAATTTCCTCCAACATACCCTTTTTCTTT
>RANZ01000189.1:0-59251 GCA_009805285.1 Neurospora terricola FGSC 1889 | reverse complement strand
CCCCCCCCCCCCCCCCCCCCCCAAAAAAAAAAAAAGGAAAAAAGGGGGGAAAAGGGGCAGCAGTGACCGAAAAAAAGAAGTGAGGTGGCCCGCGCCGGATTCGAACCGCCGGCGGTTTACTTACTGATACTGATACTGATCCCTCCCCCCCAGGCTAATAATTTCCCGAGCAAACTTGAAGCATTTTCCACAGACCAGACAGGCGTATTTTACCAGTTACACTAGTTACACTAGTTACACTAGCGGACCACTGCACGGGAAAGGACCACGGGAAAGGGTGCTAAGGAGATGTACTACACAGTATATACCCCGTTGGGTTGGGTTGGGACGAAGGTAGGTAGAGAACTCGAAGCAAGCACGAGCACCCCGTGCTCCTTGGTTTGGCTTCGTTTCGATCATCAGATCACTCTCACTTCCCAGTTCCGGTAGGGGTCTCACCATCTTCAGAGCAGGTGCGTGTGGTGCACTTCAAGACGGGAGGCAGTCCTATATCACCATGCCGTGGTTGGATGTAGAAAGCTCCCCGTACATCTACACACAAGAAGGCGAGATGCCACGATCATGAACAACCACCCAACACTCCCAAAGAACAAGACCATCCCGCTCCTCAGGCCTCACAAATCCCTCGCCAACCCCCTCTTATAAGCCTCCAACGCCCTCTGCCTCGCCCCCGAATGCTCCACAACCCCCCTCGGATACCCCCTCTCCTCCAACATCCTCTTCACCTCCTCACTCCCGCAGCGTCCATAAGGATCATGCACCTCCCCACCCTTCCCCCCCTTTAGGTCTTTCAACTCCTCCACCCACCTCTTGATATACTCGCCCTCGGGATCAAACTTCTCGCTCTGCAGCAGCGGGTTAAACACCCTGAAATACGGCTGCGGATCAACACCGACAGAGGCAGCGAACCCCCACCCCCCGTTGTTGGAGGCAAAGTCGCCGTCGATCAGGTGCTCCATGAAGTAGCGCTCGCCCATGCGCCAGTCGACTAGCAGGTCTTTGGCGAGGAAGGAGGCGACGATCATGCGCAGACGGTTGTGCATGGAGCCTGTGGCGAGGAGTTGGCGCATGGCGGCGTCGATGAGGGGGAAGCCGGTAAGTCCCTGAGTCCAGGCGTGGAAGTGGGCGAGGTTGTAGGACCATGAGATGTTGGAGGAGGTGGGTTTGAAGGGTTTGTTCATGCTTTGATGGGGAGTGTTAGTGGGAGTTGGATACTTGGTGGCACGGGAGAGAGAAGCCAGGGAAGGGAAGGGGGAAGAACGTACCAGACGTAGGGCCAGTGGACCAAGACATGCTTATAAAACTCTCTCCATGCCACTTCCGAAATCCACCTCTGAATCCCCTCGTTCCCACCATTCAGTCTCTTGGTGTTATTCCTGTCCCTCGCCGTACGTATCGCCGTCCTGGCGCTGAGTGTGCCCGAAGCAAAGTGCACTGACAGGTTACTCGTCCCCTGCTTGGCCGGGATATCTCTCCTCTCTGCATACTTGCCGATATCCTCATCGCAGAACTTCTCCAGCCTTTTGAGCGCTTCATGCTCGCCTGCTGGCCATAGAGCGCGATACCGGACTTTTTCGTCATCTCGCAGCCTTTTGCCCTCTGGAGCTTCAGGGATGGGACAAGTAAAGAGGTGCCCGTACTTCTCCCTTGTGCCGGGAGGGTTCGGTCCAGGCTTTTCGTATATCTCCAAACACTCCGGGTTTTCTTCCACATGCTTGATCCACGCTCGGAACCAAGGGCTGTAAACGGCGTATTGTCCTCCGCTTCCACTTTTCAGTGCTCCTGGCATAACAACACAGGTATCATGTACCACTTCCGCCACCATATTCTCACCCTTCTCCCCCTCAGCCAACAGCTTTACCAGCTTAGCCTCCCTCCTCAACTCATCAACCTCATACTCCATCGCACAAAACAAATGACTAGCTCCCCAGCCCTTCATCAACTCCCTTATCCTGTTCGGCACCTGTTTGCGTCTCTCCACCGTCTCCACCCACAACGGAATCCCCAACACCTCCAAGTCCCTCTTCAACACCTCCAACGTCCTCAGCATAAAGTCCACCCTTATGGGAGCCCTCAGATGTGCTTCCAGATCCTCTGGACTCAACACGTAAAGACAAATCAAGGACACCCCCGCCTCCTTAGCTTTCTGACCGGCTAGCCAGAGAGAGCGGTTGTCGTGCAGCCGGAGATCCATTTTGAACCAGTGGACCACCGATTGGCGGACTGGTAAGGACTTGCGGAGGGCGGCGGTCTCGGCTAGTGCGGCGTAGAGGGTTTCGATGGGCCGAGGCAGCTCGTTGTTGTTGTAGGCTTGCGCTCGCGCGTTGGACATTTCGTGCGGGTAGAACTTGCGGAGGACGATGCCGTGGGTTTCGGAGTCCTTGTGGAAGGGGTGTGGTGTCCGGAGGGGGTCCGAGGAGGCGTTGGGGTTGGTGGGAGGAGCATCGGTGGTGGTTTTGCGCTTCTTGTCGGTTGATGGGTCGCCGTTGATGCGTGAGGTTTGAGGCGGCGCTGAGGCCTTGCGCTTGGAGGGCGCCATGATTGATTTGGATTTTGGAAAGACGGTGGTCGATGGGAAGACGCTTGTCTTTGGTGTCGAGATGCGGATGGTGCGAAACATGGAGTTGTATGAGAAAAAGCAGAAAGGAAACAAAAATCACTTTGGCTTCACCATTGCGACAGCCACAGGAGAACTACTTTTGTGATGCGCGTGTGATTGGAAGGGCAATGCTTTGTGCAGTCTGATCGCTCGATCTCTGCGATACGTCATGGTGTTGTTGAATCGAGACGGATCGCGCCTCTTCCGTTCCAGTTGCTTTGTTAGCGCATCTCCAGCGGATCTCCAAATGCAGGGACATGCGCGTTTCCATGGCAATTTTGGGACGAACGAAAACAATGAGGATCGAGAGGCAACTCAACAGGATCCGTCTCAAGCATTCATTGGGAGGAGCTTTCCTCTCTGATATCGACTGCCTTGCAAACGGACTCCCCTCTCAACATATCAGCACAAGTCACAAAACAAAACATAGCAGCCTCTTGGGGAGATCGAAACACAACCCAAGAGAACCTGGACTTCCAGGCCATGGAAACACACGATGATAAGGACAGCATGTAAGACTCGTATCTGTACCATGACGAATCACTCGCTCGTCACAGCCTTTCAAAGCCTCAATCTCAATCTGCGGCATGGAAGCTATCAAGGTAGCTCCAGAATCCCCAGCCTCGAGTATTGTAACCCGGGGAGACTTGTCTAGCCGGGGGATGTGTGTGTGTGTGTATTGTTCAATGTCACGGTCGGTTGGATTCGGTGCAGTATCACGATCGGATGTGAAATGTTCGATGTTGCTGCGAAATCGGTGGACGGACGGTATGTGGACGGAATTCGTTCAGATCATCAATGCCAGTGTATTTTTTTCCGAATGAGAAACAATATCCTTCTGACGCCATTGAGCCTTTGTCAATCAAAGATGCATTTCCGCAAATCCCCGAGTTTCCCAACCCAATGTCGTGGTCCCGCTGCCAGTAGTTGTTCGTCCCAAGTCGTGCCTGTTTTCCCACAGGTCCGTTCTTGTGTCCAGATCGATCATGTCGGATATTGTCTGAATTGTTTATCAGCAAAACTGCTCCTTCGGTCGAGATTGTCGATCTGGTTTCGAGTCTCCGTACCATTTGTCTCATTCGTTCAAAAACACTCGAGGCACTTAGCGCACGGGGTTCCAGACGGCCTTGAGGAGACCATCGCGCTGGGCAAGGCGGTTGAGGGAGTCGTCAGACTCGCCCATGGCGCGAACGAAGCCGGAGAGGGCGTAGATGATGTTCTCGCCCTGGATGGCACGGCCGTTCTCGTCGACCTTGGCGATGGTGATCTGGCAAGAACCGTGGTCCTTGGACTTGATGATGCGGCCCGTCGCAGAGCACTTGCGGGGGACGTAACTAGACGACGATTCCCTCCATTAGCATTTCACCTCTTTTTTAAGGTAGGGGCGGCATACAGGTCGACAATTTCGCCGCGATCGTTCTCCATTTTGGCTGTCTTTGGGGGTGCTGAGACTGCGGTTGGGGGGTGTGTGATCTGGTGACGAGGAGCGGGCAACAAGCGCAGAATTTCCGACTTGGTCAACTTGAATTTCGACACAAAAAACGCAGTTTGGTGTGCAAGCCCCAAATGTGGGCTGCCAGTGGTTGTGCACGGACGTTTCTGGACACTTTGTGTGGCTAGTGTCTGTCACTGGGTGTGGCTGTGGTCTAGATTTCCAGCTCACAGGTACCTTTGTACCTGCACTAACAATAACGCCTGCACTGTCAGCTGATAGCGCGCTGTGGTCGCGTTCTTTGGTCCCTGCAAAATGGAAGCCGTAGAGGTCCTCGTCGCCTTCCTGCTTTGGTTCGCGCGGCGCATCGAGTTGCCAAGTTGCCCCGAGCGTCCAACACCAACCCAAGTCATTTGCGCCATTGCTTACTCAACCGGTCACATGTATGGAGGAGACTCGGTACTCTTCCCATAATCACCAGTTCGAATGGCACATAATGACACGATAGACATCATCTCCTCGTCGCCCGAGTTCCCAGACATCGGCGCTCTAGTCGCAAAGGCACCACCAAAGAAACCAGCACTACGAACAGGCAGTAATGCCGCATCCATTCCCAGCGATGCAGCCGGACTCGGAAACTTCACAAGCGCTGCTAGCATCTGGCGCTTGTCGCAGGTCGTGGAGGAAGAAAAGCCTTCACAAAAGTCGCCATCTCAGCCAACAAAGGAGACTCCGACGATAGCAACATCAGTGTCGATGGTAGCGGTTGAAGTGTCAACAACAACGACCGCCGTGTCTGAGAACAAGCCAGGAAAGAAACCCAGGAAGCCGAGGAAAAAGAATGACGAGACAACAGCCAACGACGAAAATGCACCACCTAAACCACCAGCAAGAAGGGGGAGGCCACCCAAGCAAAAGGACGCCGATGGACTACCCAAGTCCAAGGTCACGAAACCAGCGGCAAAACCACGGGCTTCGAGGAAGAAAGCTGAGACAGTGAGCAAGCATTTTGCCGCTTCTGCTCATGCTTCTACGGCCGATGCTCCTGTCCCAGAGGAGCCCTCAAAAGCTCCCGGTGCACCGAAGCCTCCCAAACCCGTCCCCGTATGGATTGACGATGAGCCAGTAGATCTAGAGCCGGCAGTAAGAAGAAGACTGGATTGGACGCCACCGCCAGATCACAGACCACCACCAGCTGCCGGCAACTCGTCTACTGTCAAGGAGCTACCGTCCTCTACGACTGCCCACACCGAACCACCAGTGGCGTTTGGAAAGCTCTTGGATACATACGGCTGTAAACCAGAGAATGATCAGCCCAGTGAAGTCACTAAAGTTGATGTTCTCGGGAAGAGAAAACTGATCGAGATGGTCGCTACTACTACGACTACGACTACTACAACAGACAAACCCACAAGTCCAGAGACATCCCCAACCAAGCCCAAAGCCCCCAAGAAAAAGCCACGCACAATCACCGACCTAGCAACGGCCGCCTACCGAATACAAGACCCAGTCGACGATTCCACGTCTACTGTGACATCGAAACAAGACACTCTCCTAGGCTACATTGACGTCGAGGACGACAAGGCTGCTACCAAACCAAGTGGCGCCAAGACAAAGGCTGCCTCCAAGAAACCAACAAAGCCCCGGGTCTCCAAGAAGAAGCCCGAGCCTCGCAGACAGCTGTTGCTCTCTCCCAAGAGCGCACTCAGGCAGGTCTCTGGTCAGGATTTCGTCTTTGGCACTTCAAGCCAGCTAGTGACGGAAGACACTGACCTGCTTCGTGCTTTGCACGAGTCGATGAAGACGGCGGGAAACGCGCCGGATAGCGATCCCTTTACGTCGAGCCCGGTCAAGTTCAGCAATCTTGCGAGCAGGCGCAAGACGGGGAACAACAAGCTTTGGAAGGTGGGGGCTAGGGATGAGGATGGGGACTTGTTGGATTTGGAGGTCTTTGACTTGACTGAAGCTGTGGAGGTGCCCGAAGATCTGTTACAGCAAGCTCACAGACCGTCTGTTGGTGTGCCCGAAGATGCGAAGCCTGGAGAACGAGTCGAGCGCAAGACGGAAAGAGCAATCGAAATATTGTCATCCGATCCTGTAGTCCCCGAGCGGCCCACGATTACGAGACCTGAGACTCAGATCAGTACTCTATCAGAAAAGGGAAAAGAATCAGTTCACTGTACTACGAAGCCTCCACCGCCAAATCCCGTTGCCCCTTCGCGAGCGAGAACACCACAAACAGCACGTTCACCATCCAGAGAAAGCACTCCTCCTCAACCAAGGGTACCTCTACGAGCAAAGACACCTCCACGACCAACCACACCTCCACGAGCAAGCGCTGTGCTCGACTTCGATTTCGACTTCGACGACTATGAACCACCGCCAAGTAACCAAGAGCACTACCAGCTCCTCGAGCAGTCCCAGAAGACCAGCCCTTCCAAGACACAGCAGCATAGACAGCAGAAAACCCAACAGCCGCAGAAAAAGATGGACCCTCCACCCCGCCCAAAATACGAGCACTTTACCGACGCCCAACTGAGCCGAGAAATCGCGTCCTACGGATTCAAGCCGATCAAGAAGCGCGCGGCTATGATTACTCTCCTTGAACAATGCTGGGAAAGCAAGACGGGGGCAGCCACAGGCACAAGCACTGTGTTAGGTAACAGTAAATTACAAGAAGGGAAGGGGAGTTTGGAGCCCGCTCACCGATCGGTGGATCCTATTGCAGTATCTCCGAACCGTGGAAGGGGCCAACCAATGAAAGGAGCAGGTATGCATGAAGCAGAAGCAGGAACAAAAATAGCCGCGCCGGCGGCGAAAAGACCAAGGGGACGGCCAAAGAAGAATGAGGCTGCAACTACGTCTCCTTCGCGCAGCACCACGGACAAACCACCAAAAGCAGCAGCTGCAGGAGCAGCACACCGAACAGCAGCAGCATCAAAATCAACAACTGCACCATTACCCGTGCTCTCCGCATCAACCCCCAAGCGCCAGCGCCGCAACTCCAAATCCCCAATCCGCCCCCGCCCAACCATCCTCGAAATCCCCGACTCCGACATCGACGCCTCCGATTCCGATCCGTTCGCCTCCTCCCCGCCCGCCTCCTCACGCGATGCCTCCCCCTCCCCCTCCGCATCCCAACTCTTCTCCACCCCCGACAAGCACCAAGACCACGAACACGATCCGGCAGAAATAGAAATGTCCCTCCTAACAGAGTGCGAGGAGTCCCTCTTAGACATCACCTCCACGCCCTCCGAGGCTGATCTCTTCAAACACATAACCGAAGCCATCACCACCGCTCCTCGCACCACCAACCCTTCCGAGCCCTCGTGGCATGAGAAGATCCTTATGTACGACCCCATCATTCTGGAAGACCTGACGGTGTGGTTGAATACGGCTGGAAAGGGACTGGATGGAGTCGGGTGGGAAGGAGGCGAGGCGGGCGCGGAGGAGGTGAGGAGGTGGTGTGAGAGTAAGGGGGTGGGGTGGGTGTGGAGGGAGGGGAATAGGGGGCAGGTGAGGAAGAGGTTCTGAGGGGAGGTTTGCGTTGGTTGAAGGAAGGAGGGGCGGGATGATGAGGGTTATGATGTTGTTACTTTCAGGTGTTTGTTGAAGAAATGGGAAATGACTGACTCCAGCTTTGGGTATCGGCGGGTTGGTGGAATGTGCATGATGAGGCCTGTGTTGTGGATTTTTTTTTTTTTTTCGGGCGGGCATTGTGGGAAAGGCTGCAGTGAGGCGAGTGGTATGTGCTGTATTAAGACGCACGTAGGGAGAAGATGCCTTGCACATAAATACCGACCTTACGAAGAGTCATCGTTTTTCGAGTTCCGATGATCATACAGGTATGTGCTGGTTACGCCAACTTAATAGGAGAGAGCACCTAGCACTAACAGAATTGACTGACTGTTGCACGCAGTAGGTACTAGTGTGTTAAGCCGTATAAAAATAGTATCAAAACGCCTGATACCCGTGCGCAAAAGAAGCATCTGATGGTGTATCTCGTTGCTAAGGGAATTCTGCGAAATTACTTCTCCCTTCTAGTCGGGAAAAGAAAATCGAGTCATGGAATCAAGATGACTGCGAAAGAAATGGTAAGCAGATTCTTGATCGCCATATCCAGTATTACTAGAGTCGCTGTCCGGGTTGGGTGCTGTCCGGGCGGACTCCATATATCCGGGGGACTGCCGGGCCCACAGCTCCGATGACATCCGGGACTGCTTTTTATTACATGCATATACGCATGTCCCGTTCGGCCTCTTTATGCCCGGTCCTGCGAGTGTTGAGTATCGGACTTCCGGCATGGCTCCTTTTAAAGTGTACACTCTGGCCTGTTGAGAAACTAAAATATGGTTCCTCCATTTATCTGGCCCTTTCTTTCTTCTTCTCCTTCTTTTCTTGTTCCACTACCTAACCTATAAACACCTTCGAACCCAGAGACCCTATCGCAAAACGTTCATTATCAACAACTACCTTAACCAACTGCGGATATTCAGGAAAAGTCATAACGATGTTTCTCTTCTTCTTTCTATCATGGTTTCTGTTAGCCATGGTGCCAACGGCAACCGGAAATTCTGAAATGACCACCACTAGGATGGTACCAGTGGTCGAAACGGTCCCGGATCCCACGTCGTCCCCCTCAGTTGCAGAGTTCATGATCGATGGAGACAAGTCGGTTCCTCTCAGACTGACCACTGTCACCTATATCGATGCCCAGAACTCTACCACCGTGGTGCCTGTTACGACTCTGTCGACCTCGGTGGATGAGATCGTCCAACAGTCCGTTATCGTCCAACAGTCCGTTATCGTCTTGACCGTTCCTGGGCCCCTTACTCCCGAAACTACGAGCTCACCATCGCCATTGATAATTACAACCACTCCGACTCCGTCGAGCTCAAGCAGCAGCCAACCTGGTGTTCACTATATCACCAGCGTTGAAACAATCTACGATGAGCCTTCCCCGACTACATCCTCGAGCAGCGAACACAATGGCGTTGAAGAACCCACGGGCAGCAGCCAGCCCGAGCCCGGCCCCGTGACTGTTTATCAAACGGTGATCCTCAGCGCGAGTGCATCGAGCACATCTTCCACATCCTCCACTTCGTCTACTGGACATGACGGTGTCATCACAGTTATCTCAACGATATACGCTCAGGCCGAGTCCAGTTCGTCCAGCTCGTCGACCACCACCAGCCAAGATGCTCCCAGCGTTGTCACGAGCTTCGTAACCGTGTATCGTGATGATGACACCACCAGCACGTCCTCGTCCACCTCTACTACATCGTCGACCACCAGCGAGCAAGGTCCTATCGTCGTTACGTCCGTCTACACGGTGTACCCCAGCACGTCAACCTCGACCTCGTCCTTGTCCTCTTCCTCGTCGTCCTCCTCCTCCATGCTGCAACCGGAGCCTAGCACCCAGTACATCACGATCGTCTCAACCCAGTCCGCCAAACCCAATGTCGTCGTCATGGAACCCAAGGAGTCCTCCCAACTGGAACCTAGCACCCAGGTCGTCACGATTATCTCAACCCAGTCCGCCAAAACCGAAACCGACATCATTGTCGTGAAACCCAAGGAGTCCTCCCAACCGGATCCTAGCGCACAGCTCATTACGATTGTCACAACCCAGTCCGCCAAAACCGAAACCGACATCATTGTCGTGAAACCCAAGGAGTCCTCCCAACCGGATCCTAGCACCCAGTTCGTCACGATCATCTCAACTCAGTCCGCCAAAACCGAAACCGAAATCGTTGTCGTGCAACCCAAGGAAGCCACTTCCGTCGTGACCAAAGAAGTGAAACCTACTTCCGTCCTGACCGCCCACGTAACCAAAACCAAGCTTCTCACAAGCACCCAGTGGATCAAGCCCACAACGCAACCCGTATCCAAACCCGCCCAAGACGCCACCACCACCGCGGTACAAGCACCTAGACCTAGAGTCACGGTTACCAGCCTGAGAACGAAGACGGCCGTTGTTACTGCCCCCACGGTCGTCGTGACGGTCTCCAACTCCCACCCCTTCGGAGTCGGGGCCTCGCATACCCCCGCCAATTATTACAGCCACCAGGCGGACGCTGACCCCGGCGGCGTTCAGTGGGCTCAGGGTGTGCATACAAACCCGGAAGACCCGTCGGCGCAGTTTGAGCATCCGAAGCCGCCTACTTGGCCTACTTGGGATGCTGATGGGCAAGTGATGGAACTTGTAGCTCCTTGGTTGACCGGACATCAGGATGAGGTGAAGGAAACAGGGGCTATGGCTACGATAACGTCTGTGATGGAGGAGGTGTTGAAGGCTGCTGAGGCGGCGATGGAGGCGGCGAGGACCAGTCCGGCTGTTTATGGGCGCACTCAGGCTACCTCGACCTCGTTGTCTACTGTGGAGGTTACTTCTGTTGTTGATGTTATCTCTACTGCTCGTGCTCGGGGTGTTGTTGGCGCTCAAGCTACTGTTGAGGTTACGTCCACTGTTGAGGCTACCGTCGAGACTACCTCTACCGTTGAGACCACTCCTGTTGTTGAGACTACCTCTACCGTTGTGGCTACTGCTGATACTCAGAAAAAGTCTGACATCGAGGCTCGCGACTACAACATCCCCGAAGAACCAAAAAGATTCAGGAACCCGAACAAGTGGACCACCCTCTCTGGAACCAGAAAGCCGCCTTACCCTACGTACGGTCCCCCCCTTACTTGGGGAGAAAATAGAGAAAATTGGCCACAGGTAAAGAAAACGACCATCACCGGGACCCGCAAGCCGTCCACCAAAGTGGAAGACACCTTGACAACAACCGCTCCCAATTCCGAGCCCAGCCAGCAACCACATGCACTGGTCCTGACAGTCACACATACACATACCTCATATAGCACCCGTACCCGTACCCTGACCCACGGCCATCGAATTCGCAACAATCACCCGGACCTCGCACACGAAGCCCACAGCAACACCCTCCAGGTCCCTACCTCTACCTCTACTACCCTTGTACCCTCCCAGCACTCTCAGGACGCCGAAGCCCCTGCCCCTGCCCTCGACCTGGAACCCAAGACGAGCAGCGAGAACATGAACAACGAGAACGGGTGGAGGAATGTGTACAACAACCTTGCGAAGAAGACGGAGGACTTCTGGGATCGTCTCAAGAGCGCCTTTTGCTTTCTTGATGTTCTCTGTGATGATGACGATAGCAGTGAACGCTGGAAGCAAGGGTGGGAGCAAGCACTACTGCAATCGTCGCACATGAAGCGGGACCCTTATTACCCTTCGATGTGGTCCACTACCGAGTCTACCTCTACTTCTACTTCTACTTCTAGCCCTACCGACGCTGCCTCTGAGTCTGAGTCTGAGTTTGGCGCAGGCGTCCCTGCCCTTGACGACCTGGAACCCAATATCAATGTGAAGAGGAGCGAGGCCGAAAACCTAAACACTGAGCAACAAAATGTGGACCACGCCAAGTCAGCCAACTCCGGCTTCTGGGATGACGTCTGGAAAGGAGTCCAGAATTTCTTTGGGAAGGAATTCTGGGGGGGTGTCGGGGAGGGGATCAAGAAATTCTTTACGAACGGGGGAGGGGGGCCGGGGGCATGAATGAATGAATAATAGGAATCTGAAGAGAAGCGCGGATACCCTTCCGTCGGGCCTTCGGGCCTTGGATGGCTAGTAGAGGTAAGGTAGAGGTAGAGGTTGCTTTAGCCCTACACTACCGGGGCGTCTGAGTCTGAGTCTGCCAAGGCGAAATTGAAACTGAGGGCCTGAGATCATGATAGGGTTGGTATGTCTGATTTGGGGGCTAGTCTAGTGGGGAGGCTGGTTCGTGTACCTAGGGACTTGGGGACTTGGGGAGTTTGGCGGGATGTAAAATGCTGTGGCGTTATTTGGATATGGAATCTGCGACTTGCTTGGTTTTTTTCGTTTTGGTTATGGGGAGGAGGAAAGGAGCGTGGAGGTGGCTTTGATGTTGACGAAAGAAGATTGGATATTTAGGAGGGAGATTGATTAGAAATAAACTCAAGCGTAGCGAGAATGGTTTTGGAATATGTAACCCATACACTACTATGATATGTGCTCAAAATATCTTCCATGTTTGTGTTAGATTATTAGGTGGTTTTAGGTAGTGCAAACTAAAAGACTGTTATTCCTCCTCACACAAAGATGGAAAGCCAGGACACTGGCAGTGATGTTGTTGACATTTGATATCAGTGTGCTAAACACGCTATGCTATCTCGACTAAATGCTCTACAGAGCTGCTCAGAATCACATGTAGGCGTACCTGCCTGTGGATGAAAGCCACTTCCATGTTATTCTACACCTTTGAGCGTTGAGATATTCCCGGTGCCTTGCACGGCCAGATTCCTTCACGGACTAATTGACGGCGTATGTGTCCCTTAGACATCAGTCGTCCGTCAAGTCAATCTCGATCTTTCCGTCCTCCAACCGGCGTTGCTTGTAGCGGGCAGCGAATAGAGCAGCGTCCATGGGGGCTTCTCGCTTGATGCCACGGGAGGCATTGTTCTCGGGTTTGACACGCTGTTGTGTGACAAAGAACGGTTAACCCATCGTGTTTTTTTTTTTGACTTTCTTTTGTCTTTTTCGGAAAGGAGCAGTAGGCCTGCAAGGTATAGAGGAAGTGCTTACCTTGTACTCTTCTTCAACATCGATAGCTTCGTCGGGCACAGGGGTCGGGCGAGAAACGATGGCTTCCTGAATGAGTCCCTCTACGGTATCGTACAGTGTAAGCAGCGAATTTGACGGGATAGGCGATGGACGTGAGACTTACCCATGGTCCGGTAACGGAACTCGAAGACGGCGATGGGTCGGTAATAGGGATCGACAAAGTCTGCCATGCGAATCGGGCCAGGGTGCGCAATGGGTTCAGAATCGAAGCTAAATTGGCACCGGTAAGCTAGATGCTCGCAGGTGTTCGTACTTCACCGTGTGTGCTCTTACCTGACCTTGCTGTCAAGGGCTTTACCCTTCAAGTCCTTCTCATGTACTGAGTGAATGAGGGTAGGGCCATCTTTGTCAGAAGAAGCTTCAAAACGGCCTGTGTCGACCTYGAGAAAAAGTTTGACAAGAAGCGTGCCGTACTGCTTGGCCTTCTCAGCTTGAGTACCGTTCCCTCCTTCAACTGAACATGATGATGGATTAGCATTGGCAAACACATTCATCCAGGGTACATTCCTGGCACCACACACTGCACTTACGAACATCAAGGCTTCCGAAGCGAAATTGGTGTTTCTTCCAGCCCGCGGCTTGACTACCAGTATGACAATAGTATCTTCTGTCCCGGGTACCGTTGTAGACGCGTTTCGTCCCAGTGCTGAAACCGTCCATGACACATGTGTAATGGATGCTCGGCCCTGTGCTGAAATCACGACAGTTCGTCATATCAAGGATGAAGGCAAAGGGCTTGCCGGGTTTGGCCTCGATGTATTTCAAGACGTAGGGATCTCCATGGCGGCGTCGCCGGTGGGTCTGATGAATTCGGTGAAAGCTGATCTCTTCGGCGCGCGACTCAACCTCCTCTGGATGGGCGTCATATTCGTGCGCACGCTGGCCGTCGACCTCGACGGCAACCTCAAGCCCCGGAAGGCAGGTGAGGATTGCCATCTTCGGTTAGATACCTCTATGAGCTGTTGGGTGTTCCCAGGCCGATTACAACCATGTGTTTATCTTCGTGCTCAGGAGAGGACCGGGATGTAGGACAGTTGGTGAAGAAGGAAAGATACCAGACATCGAAGCGATATTCGTCTGGGCTTTAAATGCCCAGTTCAAAATGCGGGGTGCTCAGTCTCGTAGGAAAGTGAATGGAGGGCAGTGAATGGAACTCAAAGCAGTGAAGGGACCTACCCGACCTGGGCGGTGAATGGCACCGCTGCGGGCCGCCTTCACAGACGCAGAAAAACACGGAAGGCGCGACTGGAAGGAACGACGGGACGGGGTTCTGGTCGCGGCAGGTTCACGAAAGCACGTGAGTCCGGAATAAGCTCGTGCGGCACTGCATGAACCTGGAATTCATCATGCACTTGAACCCGGAGCGGGAGGAACCTGCACCAAAAGAAGGGAAAGCCGACTTGCATGGTCCGTTGGGATTACATGTCCTTCGCAGAGTACCTTTTAGGTGTATATAAAATAAAGTCGACACCAATCTTTTGCGCTTCCGCATTGTCGTCTTGGAAATCATGTGGTGGTAGCATGGATCAGGGCTGAGAAGAAATATAGAGACCGTGTTCTCAGATTTATGTAAAAAGGCGTCAAGATCACTGACGTCGTTAAGTAAGGTAAGTTATTGTGGCTATATATCGGGACCGGTTTCTCTGAGATCCGTATGGTATGTAGATGGCTCATGGCCGTGGTTACCGTTTATGCTGGCCAGCATCCGTCATGTTGTAGATGGGCCGCCAAAAGATCAATGCCGAAGACCTGGATCCCAATCGGCAGATTTGTGATGCCATGAAAGGCGAGGCAGTGGATGTTGTTAGGTGATTTGAGCGTGAAATTGGCATTGAACACCGATATCTAGCGTGGGTATCTGCCTACATCTATCAAAGCACAATGTCATACCATACCGGTCCTTCCCAGCCTTGCGGATAGGCTACATGTAGTCTCCGTGGACAGCTTCACGTCGGCATCAAAAGCCAGATATTGCCGGTGCCATGAGCGGCCACATTCCTTCTTCAAGTACTGCTTGACAACGTCTGAATACCTTAGATACCTTTAAGTATCAATCCTCCGTCAGGTCAATCTCGACCTTTCCGTCCTCCAAGCGGCGTAGCTTGTAGCAGACCGGAAGATGGGTCGAGTCCACGAGTTCTCTTTTAATACCGCGTTTGACCTCCGGGTCCGGTTTGATACCGCGTGTGTTCTCTGGATCGGGTTTGATACCACGAGTATTCTCCGGCTCCGGTTTGATACCCCGTGTGCTCTCTGGGTCCGGTTTGACACCGGTAAGGGGCTGCTGGGAGATCTGTAAGGGGTCAGTAGTCTGTTTCTACACTGGCAAACTTGGCTACTAGACTTGGAGTGGCTCACCTGGTGCTCGTCTTCGAGATCAATGACTTGATCGTCCTCATTCTTGACAGGGCGTGGAACGATGCCCTCGGACATAAGGCCCTCTACGTTTGACATGTAAGCAAAGAACTGGCTGCGGGATGTAATACGGATAGGTGGCGCTGTAGAGTCAACCTACCCATGGTTCGGTATCTGAACTCGAACACAGCAAATGGTCGCTCAGCTGGATCAACAAATTCAAATCTGTTGGCTTTCGGTAAATAGGAAATGGGTTCAGAGTTGAAACTAGATTTTTGAATGTAAGCCCAGTCCTCTAGTGAAGTTGCAAATGCGGTAGATATAGTGACTTACTGGACTATGCTGTCCACGGATCTTCCCTTCAATGCTTGCTCGGAGACTGACTGGACAGGAACAGGGCCATCACAAGCCTTCTGAGGTTGTATGCGCTGCAAGTCAATGGCATGCCACAACTTGACGAGAAGTGTGCCACATTCTTTTGTCCGATCTCCCTGTTTATCATCTCCTCCTTCCACTGTAGCAAGTGAAGGTCAGCTTGATGAAGACGAAAAAGAGTTTCTGGTGAATACGATGTTGCGCGGGGTCGTGAGGCGTTCATCTTACCTGTCTCGAGGGTGGAAAATTGGAACTTGTGGCGTTTCCAGCCCGACTCATTGTTACCAGACTGGTAAGAATCTCTCGTGCTCTTGGTGCCGCCGACAAGCCCGCGGTAATTGGTAGGAACCCCGTCCAGAAAACATCTGTATGTGACCTGGTGTTTCTTGCCATCGGGACTTGGAATAGAGAAGCTGGTTGAATCCAGTTTAAATGCAAAAGGCTTTCCAGGCTTGGACTCAATGTACTTGATAGTTTAGGGAGATCCTGATCCTTGAATAGGCACCTGTGGAATTGAGTGGAAGTCGATCTCTTTGGCGCGGGCTTCAACCTCATCCGCAGGGGCATCGTACTCTTGCGCGCGCTGGCCATCAACTTCGATGGTAACCTCGAGTCCCGGGTAGCCGGTGAGGATTGCCATCTTGGTTGAAGCCGTGCTGGTGGTTGCTCTCAGAAGAAATCGGCAAATACGGTAGGTCGCGCTGGATGCTCCTGCTTCAGGTGTCGGGAAGGGGATGGTGATTTGAGGGAAAACTGGCAACCGCGGGGGACTGGAGAGAAGACACGACAAGCGAGGCGGGGTTACATACTTTTTTAGGGCACCGCTCCTGCCATCGAGAGAGCCCATTGTCGCGTTCAAATACACACAAATGGAAGGCGCAACTGGAAGGAGCGACGGATCTGGTCACGGCAGGCTCGCAAGAGCACGTGAGCCAAGTCTCCGTTTTGTAATGCACCCGAAGCCAAAGCGCACCTGCACAAAAGGAAGTGGAACAAACGCAGACTTTCATCCCTTGTCTGTTGTGGTTCATGATGACCTCGCAGCAGAAACTTGTAAATGGGGATCAAAATAGGTAGAATTGAATGGGACGTCCCATCATTGCCGTGACGCTGAACCGCCCACCCCACCACCACCACCACCGCCCCCATCCACCGCCGTAACAAACTTGACGCTCTTCCTCCTCTCTTTATCTCTCTCACCACGGCCTCCTCCATCTCCTTTGCTTCCCTCCCCACCATGTCCAGCAAGACCACCACTCATCCAGGCCCCGATCCTCCCCGGACTAGAGCTCAGTATACCCGTCACGCTATGACTCTGAGATCCCGACCCCTGCGAGCCATGCGAAGTCTGCGAATGTGAGTGATGAGCCTGTATCCCACCTCCCGGTCCGATCCCAAATGCCAGACCCGTCTCCCTGACGCTTTCTACCGCTCTGCTTTGTGCCACGGGAAGGGCGTCGTCGGTGCTGAGTAATCTGCCACCTGACTCGCTGGTACCAGTAGCAGAGGCGAGAGCAGAGAGAGCTGGGGGCCCGAGGTCGACGTATCCTCGATCGGCGGCCGAGCCAAGGAGGGAGGAGTCGCCATGGCCAGTGAGGCTGGAATGACCACTGGCAGAAAACACGGGTGTCTTATTACCTGTACCGCCTGAGAACACGGGTGTCTTGTTGCCGCCAGAGAACACGGGTGTCTTATTGCCGGCAGAGAACACTGGTGTCTTGCTCCCTACCGAACGACTGTAACTGCTGGCAGCGGCAGCCTCTCGCTCCCTCTCGCGCGCCGTCCCCGCCCGGCTCGGAACTTCGGTCATCATCTCGCCCATTCTGGAGGCCATACCGTGTCCATGTCCCGTATCGGTTCCAGTACCCCGTGTCCCCCAAGGCAGCCTCATCGGGCCAGGTAGACAGACGTGCCCGCATCCATCTAGCGGACAGAATCCACCGCTCGAGGCCAGTTCGGCAGCTGGGTCGTCGTTATCAACTGGTCCATCAACATACATGGCCGAGTCCCGCTCCGCCTCAAACGCTGCGTGCCAAGCTTGCATACAGGAGGAGTGGCCCCCGTGCCCGCAGATGGGGCAGAGCCACCATGTTGCGATGGGCTGGTAGTCATCTTCCCCTTCCCGATCAGGCTGGAGGGATGAGATGGTTGATTCCGAGGAAGAAGGGATGAAGGGGGACGAGTCACGGTGACCGCAGAGTGCGCATGGGGCGGCTGCAGCTTTACACCGCTTACACGTCCACACTGAGTCTGTCGACGCCTCGCTGCGATCCAATTCCCTCGCTTTGTGACAAGAGCTGCAAAAGAATCCGACTGACACGCCGTTTTGCGCGGGAGTGAAGATGGCGGGGTAGTTGGTTCCCCAGTCTTTCAGCGGATTCTTCTCCTGATCACCGGGCATGGACTCAGCAGCGGCGGCGGGCCAACCCTGCATGCATAATTTCCTGAGAAGAGCCGCCTCGACGAAGAGTTTGAGACTCATAAGGCGGGAGTGATGCTGCCGAAGGATGGCTGCTGCTTGGTAACTGTCGATGACTTCGTCTGATACCAAAGGCTTAAGGAGGAGGACAATGGCCGAAGCGTTCAAGGCGGAAGACTTGGCTTCGAAGGCCAGAGTACGGGATATGAGAGAGTAAGGGTTCAGCGGGGGTGAAGTACTGGAGAAGGAAGGGGGGTTGTGAAGAGGATAAGGATAGGCGGGATCGGAGGGCCAGGGCAGGTAATCGGTCTCGATTATGTGAGTGGGTTCTGGTTCTGGTTCTTCGGGGAGAGTAGGGGGTTCGTCGGTGATGACGACGGGTGGTGCGGCATGTAAAATGTCATCGTCGTTTTGGGAGGGAAAACTGTCGTCGGTAGTGGATTGGGTGATGGCGTGGTGCTCGTCAGTATAGGCCGTCATTCCCGTTGTTTCGGTCTCGGTGCGGTTGAGCTGCGGGGGCACGACGAAGCGAGGACGACCGAAGCTGCCCATTTGGATATCGGATGCTCGTTCGGAACCGTCGCTGCCACGGGGGTAGCGAATTTCGGCGAGGGCAGAGCCGCGGATGGGCAGGCCGCCGCTGGACTCGACGGAGCTGGCAATGGCTGTTCCTGTTGTTCCGCCGCCGCGGCGACTACCGGCGGAGACGGAGAGGGCGTGCCCGAAGCTGTCATCGGAGTCATGGCGTAAGACAGATTTTCTCGGGTCTTCGTGACCTTTGCGAGGTACGTCGATGGCATTGCTGAGGATTGCTTCGGTGTCGTAGAAATCATATCCTTCTGTGCTGGCTTGAGTTTGTTCGCTGTTGAAGGAGACGATGGACAAGGGGACAGAGTCGAGACGGCTACGTTTTTGTGGACCGCGAGGTTGGAGCGCAGGGCCGAGGGCAAAACTGCCAGACTCCAGAACTGGCGCCAGCTTCTCGGATTCCGTAACAGGCCGGGCAAGTGGCGTCGGTTGGTTCGAGGTACTTTCCAGCTCTTCTGACAGCAACGACCTGGGATTTGCCTTTCGCGGTGTATCTGCTCCATCGGTCTGGACTGACATCTGAAAAGGAGGACCCAGCGCGCGTAGCTTTCCCTCAGTCTTCCTCTTCTCGTAGTGATCTAGTCGACGTTCCAAATGGTACTGCCCTCGTCTTCGCAAAACCAGGTCAATCCAGTAAGCGAGAATGCGCCATGACTGGGCAAGCCGGTACTGATTGACGCTATCGGCTGCTTTGGCGTAGTGATCGAGGATAGTCCTGACTCGGTCGGGTAGTGGCCTGCCTCCTTCGACGTATGGCAGCTCCTGGTACAAGACCTCCAAGTAGTTGATGGTAAGGTATTCGTAGACATCTACTGTCGCAGCAGCAGGCAAATGTCCAATGGCCATGGCTTGTTGAGGCTTGTAGATGCCGGTGACCTTGATGGTCTGTTCCAACGACAAGACCTCTTCCGAACCCGTCGGGGGTGTCGTGCTAAGGTTGGCCGACCTCGTGCTTGGACGCCGCTTTCGCTGTCGTTTGGGGCCTAGGAAACTTCCGAGAACATCATCTTCGGAATCGCTGCGGCTGACGCCAAACCTGGGAGTGGCAGGACTCGAGCTGTAGGAGGGCGCGCCAATGCTGTGGCTGCTGTCGGTATGTAGCATATGTGGTCGCGGACGATGGGAGGGAGCACGCTCGTCTAGAAACATTAGCACGTCTCCCTGTGACGAGAAGGACATGGTCGAGACGGCTTGACGGTCAAGCACCTTGGGCGCAAAGTTGACATCGCACTGCGTAAAGAGACCATCCTGGCCGACGGTCCATAGAAGATACTGATCGTGCCAGAGTAGAGAGTTGGGTGAACTGTCAAACAGCTGGATCTCCCTATACGGCATCGTGGGACGGGCGAGATCCCAAATATGCACCGCGTTGATACCAAACTTCTTCTGACTGCCCTCCCCATACGACATGGCGATCTGGGAAGCCCTCTTGGCCTGGGCCGTCGCTGACCATTGCCCAGGTCTCCAGGCAAGAGAAGCCACTGGTGCCGGAGTCGAGATAGTCCATTTCGGCTTCTGTCTCTTGTCGGGAACCTTGCCTAGGTGCCAAACATGACACTTGCTGTCCCATCCAGCACTGACGAGATGTTCGCCGTCGGGATGCCAGGCAATCGAAGTACACGACTTCTCGTGGGCGTTGATCCTCAGCACGGGCGCATGATACTTACGCATGTCCCATTGGAGGACAGTGCCCTGGTCAGTTGAGCAAGCGAAGACAAAGCCATCCTTGGGAGACCAGCGGACCTGGCGCACACCGTCTGCATTGCACTTGTAGGCGTGGACTGGGCGGAAAGTGGCACCGGTTCGCGAGGGGATCGGGTTGCGGATATCGAAGCAGCGGACGATGCCGTCTTGACTACCAGACAACAAGTAGCTGGCCCGGTGAGGGTTGACGTCGAGTGTGTTGACCTGTCGAGAATCTTCGCGAATCTGAAGGGACTCGAGTGGCGATCCGGTAGCCCAGGCCTCGCTGGCGCGCACCAGGTCGTACTGGAAGATCTTGCCACTGCCGCATGCCGTGAAGATGGTCGGGTTTCCGCCAGCAGGACCCCATTTGACATCTCTGATCGCTAGCTGATCTGGGCTTCCTCCCTGGAGAAGCGAGCGAAGATCGATCCCCTCGCGAATGTTGAGGCCGTCGAAGGTGACTGTTCGTAGGGCGTGGCGGCCAGCAAGAACAGCTGATCGGCCATCGGGGGATCTGTCTATACATTCGAGTGGTTGACCGGCCTGGTAGGAGGCGTTCTGGGCGGCAGTGGGACGTTGACGATAGTTGGGGATCGAGGTCAGGCCACCGCTGGGGTTGCTGGTAATGTTGGAGCCGTGGGAAGTGCCATTGGCAACCGAGGACGACGGCGTGTTCTCGTGCGAGTTGTTGGCCGAAGAAGAGTCGGGGTTGTTGGTCTTGCCCAGCAGCTTGCGCATGATATTGCCCTGGTTATACATGGCCGCGGTCGGTGGTGTGGTGTTTTATAAAGTCGTCGTGTGTCTCGCGAGGCCGTGACGCCGTCGAGAGCATCTTCTCTGCTGGTCCTTCAGGGCGCGGCCGAGGAACGTTGGAGGGCGTCAATGTGTGGTGACATTGGGAGGAATGGGAAGTGTCTCGTGAACGTCTCCTCGGTGAGGAATGCGCCGGTGATGTGGTGGTGATTTGATGTCGCGGGATGTTCCTTAAGGTATGTTTTGGTGGGGTTGATGGAGGGAAGCTATTCCCAATGATCCAATGCCTGCCGCGGCTGTCCCCTGCTTGCGGCTATTCTGCCAGCCTTGACCGCCAAGATCTTCCATCGGAACTGCCTGCCGTTTTAGCGCATTTCGTCTGTTGTCAGCGCGTCAGTCCACTGAAGCTTCCACTCCAGCCTTGCATTTCATCACCAGAACATCCAACTGTTTACACATACAACAACCACACCTCAGCCTCGCCAACATTGACTTTGAGACTCTACGCAACTTCTACCAGTATCAATCCAGACACCACGAGAACGCAGAACGAGCTCATCACCTATACCGGGCGCCACCATGAACCCCGACAGACAGGCCATGATCGCCGGCTTGGGCAAAGATCGAGACCGAGACAACAGACGAGACATCACCGCCCCCAGACTCGACAACAACAACCGAATCTCCAAACCCCAATACAAGCCCTCCTCGAAACCCATTACAGGTTCAAATAGTACCCCCGTCGGCAGCTCTGGCCCCGGCAAATACCTTACCCAGGACGAGCAGTCAGAGCAATTCGTCGCCGACGAGGACAAGTTCGTGCTCAAGCAAGCAAAGAAGAAGGCCGACATCCGCGTCAGAGAACGCCGCGCAAAGCCCATCGACTACCTTGCCTTCAACCTCCGTTTCATCGACACCGACCGCGATGTCTTTGACGACCACGATGACGACGTCGACATCCCCGTGCCCTCTCCCGAGAGAGTCCTCCAGAGCCTGAACGAGTCCCAGTTGAAGGAGTTGGAGGAGGACATCAAGTCATACAACACCCTCGAGACAAACCGCCGCAACAAGGACTACTGGTCAGCGCTAGTTATCCTGTGCGACGACAAGCGAAACAAGCTCAAGCCACAAGGAGCAGAGGGACGTGCCGTCAACACGGTGGCTGCTGATGTTGACAGGATTCTGGCCCCGAAGACGTTGGAGCAGTTGGAGGCGTTGGAGAAGCAGATCAGGGCCAAGTTACAGTCCAATGAGCCCATCGATACCGACTACTGGGAATCCCTACTCAAGAGTCTGCTGGTATACAAGGCAAAGGCAAAGCTGAAGCAGGTGTGCTTGGAGATCAAGGCCGCCCGCGTCGAGCTTCTCACGGCTAAGGACCCTGAGAGAGCCGAAGCGTTGGAACAAGCCGACGGTCTCCTTGATGCGGCCCTCCCGACCTCAGGCCCTTCCAAGGCCTTGACCCGCCCTGCCGCCTCAACATCAACAGCACTTGTTGCATCCTCCAGCAGCAGCACCGCACCGCCTCCCGGCACCGCTCGCTTCGCCTCCACCGGCAACGAAGACTTCTCCCAAGCCACCAAGGCCCTCTACGACCGGGAAGTCGCCCGCGGCTTCCTCGAAGGCGAAGAGATCTTCACGGCCGAAGAATCTCTGACCTCCAACCCCAAGCCCGTGTGGGCCGACAAGTACCGCCCCCGCAAGCCGCGCTACTTCAACCGCGTCCTGATGGGCTACGAATGGAACAAGTACAACCAGACGCACTACGACCACGACAACCCGCCGCCGAAGGTCGTGCAGGGATACAAGTTCAACATCTTCTATCCCGACCTGATTGACAAGACCAAGGCGCCCACGTTCAAGATCATCAGGGAGGGTGGGAGACGCAGGGGAGAGAGCTTTGCGCCCGCCGGCAAGGAGGATACCTGCTTGATTAGGTTCGTGGCGGGACCGCCGTATGAGGATATTGCGTTCAGGATTGTGGATAGAGAGTGGGATTATAGCGCCAAGAAGGAGAGGGGGTTCAAGAGTAGTTTTGACAAGGTGAGTCGTCCTAGGTTGTAGTTGTGGTTGTGGTGGGTGATGTTGCTGTTTAGCCGGTGTGCTGTTGGTGACGGCGCTGGTTACGATGGCTACGTTGGCCCATCATCACGGCCCCTATAACAGGCCAACGTTGTGCTCTTTTTTGCGCCGCAAAGCCACGCCACCCAACAGCCGCCGGTTACCCGCGCGTTTCTGGCCTTATTGTTCTTTTGCTAACTCGTTACTTCGTCTGTAGAGCATCCTTCAACTGCACTTTCAGTTCAAAAAGGTTGGTGACCTGGTCTCCCTTGTGATCATACCGGCCAAGGCTAACAGTGTCTGTGTGCAGATTTACTACAGAAAGTAGAAAGCCCAGGGCGATATTACCACCGCCTTCTGGAAGGCTGGTCCGGCCTGCGGCGAAGCCATCGGCTGGTCTTTTTGTCTGGTTTCTTCGGTGCCGCGTTCTATAGGTCGATATGGGGCCGTGGTCGCTGCTGCGGCCCGTCTGGCTCGATCCCTGCTCCTGGTCTTTGGGTGAACTGGGCGCATTGTCTGATTATGAAGAACACACGAGAGAGCTTCGCAGTGCGGTGTGTGTAAGAAGGGCTGCTACACCGCCAACCGGGGACGACGGGAACGGACACGGGGCACAGATGAGACGATTTCAAGGCTTCGTCTAGAAGGATGGAAAGGATGCCGTTCCCCGGGTAGACCGGGGCATCGGGGCTGGATGCCGGCAGCATTCTGGTCCTCTGGGTGGGTGTCCTTGTCTTGTCTCGCGACAGCTGGGCGACACGCCAGCGGGCAGTCCTGGAGTGGAGGGATCATGGATGGAGACGGGACTGGACCGGCTCCTCTACGCCGTATGCGACAACCCGAACTTTTGGAGCTTACTAGATCCCTGGTGTGATGGTGTGCGACTGGATGATTCATGTTTCTTCGGACTGTCGGATTTTGCGAGAAAAGAACGAGATATCTGCTTCCCGTCTGTCTGTCTCTCTGTCTGTCTGGCCACCGGCGATACAGGACCGGGCAGGTGTCAGCCCAACCCTGGAGACGGAGAAGTACAGAGCAGTGTCATGTCAGTCGATCAGCCGCTCATCTTGCAGTCAGCCTGCCGGTCTGTCAGTCTTGTCAGATGGTGAGAGGAAGGAATGTTTCGTTGTCTGGACGTCTGGAGATGACGCAGGGCACACTGCACTATCCAGACACGTTCCACAGGATAGCTACAGTTTGAGGCTTTCTTGAGGCTGGCAGAAATAACCGGTTGTGGCTTTCTTCTCGGTCTTCCTCCGTGGCATGGAGATAAGGTGGTCTGGGCTGGTCTGCGAGGCGTCGGTCACCGTCAGAGACGTGGAAGCTGGCTGCTTCGGAGTCGGCCTGGTAAATGAAGCCAAGCCCCGGTTTCGATTCACGCTCATCATTTCTTCGACACATCCTTCTAGAATGAAACACGTCCATGTTCTGCATACCACAAGAGATTACTATTACGAGGCCATGGCACCGTGCAAGCCGTGCAAGCCCGAAAACCGTGTGTGGAGAGATGATGAGATACCGGGCTGAGTGCGCACATCAGTACGCAGTCGACGTGTTGTTCAATTATTCTTGCGCCTCTTCCCTTGGGACCTGTTGACCTCTTGACCTCTTCGACCGACCATCTCTTGCGTTGACTTGAACTCCGCCGTTTTTTCCATGGCCCGCCCGCCCATTGAAGGCCCAATGCCAGCACAGAGTGACAATGCTGGGCATCACTGATTGGGCCGTTTCAAAAAAGACCACCACTTAGCACCACCACGAGTGGCTGCACCTTTCCGTTAGGTTCTGGCTACCGGCCAGCCAATTCTGTCCGTCTTTGTGGCATCTGCCCTCTTGTGTCTGGTCTGCAATGGTCCTAGGACTCGCTGACGACACCGGCGTGCCGCTGGCTGGCTGGAAGCTTCCCATTACCCCAGAATGAGCCTCACTCTGATACGTCCAAGTCTACTGCCACTGCTGTCGCTGTCCTAGCTCATGCTGCCGTCATTGACCGCTTCCACGGCTCCCAGAGTTCCAGACAATAGCTCTTCTTCGCTTCTGCCGGTAACCTTGAGTGCTGGCCATGTGCAGCCAGGCCCAGTCAGAGGGAGTCACAATGCCCGACTATGAGATTGTTAGAGCTGAACATGTTTTGTCCTCAAGGTCTGGACATTTCCCCGGCCCCAAACCGAAACCGTTGATTGTGTGGTGTGTGTGTGTGTGAACCATCGTTCGCTTGAAGATTGTTTACTAAACAACAACTTGAACAACAACGACATGGACGACATGGACAGACGAAATCTTCGGACCCCCCTTCCTACTTTCCCTACTTCCCCCTTCGAACAAGCCACACTTCAAACTGCATTCACGGGCAAGCATGCTTCTCAGTCACTGACCGCCAAGTTTTCCTCCATTTCAGTGCCAGCGCCGCCTTTCTTCAACGTCAAGTTACGGTGGGCTTGACATTTGTTGACGACCTCGGGGTGTTTATACTGTGTAGAGGTATCAGGTCTTGGCTGAAAGCACCAGGCATACGGAGCAGGGGTCTACTACCCCGGTCGCCGATTCTGTCACTTTTCTTTTTCTTCCATCCGTCTTCCCTACCTTCCCTGCCGGCTCCGCGATGTAGGCAGTATGCGAGAATTGTTGCACACACTGGTACACTCGCAGAAGAAGAAAAGCATGGGCATGGGTGCTGTTTTGGCCTGCTGTCTGGGGTTGTGACGAGCACCGAACCCTCCTCATCTCCTTCTCACAGGTACTTCTCCTGAGAGACTAAGGGAGGGGTGTCCATAACACGGTCAACACAGCGCCCGTTGGTGAACGTACCTGAGTACCTTACCTTCCTTACTTTCACCTCCATCCCCAGAAACAAGCCACGCAGAGCTACTACCTACAGCGCCTTGTTCTTCAACTCTGCGGTTTCGTTTGTTCTACCTCCTCCACCGTAGAAAACATGCCGTGCACGCATGGCCACACCATGTACACACACAGCAAAAGAAAGTGGAAGCCAGGCCAGGGCACAACGGCCGCACCCTCATACAAGCCAGGCATGGAAGGTATCGCAAACCCACCCGGTACTCTCTCCCTGCGCCCGCTCCCGCCGGATGTGGAGGTAGATGTCTGGTCCACCAAACAAAAGTGAACAAAATGTGTTGGCAGAACTATCACTCACTGAGAGGCAAGGCAAGGCAGTGTCCTCCCTTGGGATGTACACCACCGCACACAGTACGCACTTTGGCCCCCCTGCTCTGCTTGGCCTTGAGATACCCACCCCTTACTGTTACTGACATGGAGCTTCAACAACATACCCCAGATGTTGCTATACGTCTGCATAGCTCCATGTCCTTGTATCGATCTTCTTTCCCCTGGTCCCTGGTCCTGGTCATCCTGGGCAGATATACAGACATACACCTACATACTTCAACTGCCAGTCAACAGCCGCGAGACCAACAGTCACAACCGTTTTGCTTGATAACTGAGACATCTGGACCTCACACCTTCAATATCAAATCTGTTTCTCCCCACACTTGAAGAAAAGCATACATATGCCAACAACCTTCGTTGTCTTGGATCACCAACATCAAAGCCATTCTTCTCTTCTTTCATCCTCGGCTCACATAGCAACGACACATCAGTAATGGACACGGAATCAACAACCAAAAACGAACACCCAACAACATCAGACACAATGGACTCCTCAAACTCATACATGTTGTCACCACAGGCCACCAGAAGCCAGACCAGCAGTCCGGTTGTGGGAGGCATGACTGAAGGAAAGACTCAGAACGGGACATCACTATGGAACGCTTCGGTCCGGGCGCAAACCGGGAGTGACGAGTTCGAGCACTATGCCTTCCACAGCACCGCAGGCTCCTCCTCAGCAGCACCTACAAATGGGCACGGGGGACTTACACAACAGTGTCTGTCTAGCCAGTCATCGCCCCGCAGCTGGAGTTCACCAGACCATCACTTTCGTCCGGTTTCTGCCTCAGGTTCTGGCTCGGGCTCTTCTTGGGGTTCCTACCCGGCGAAGCAGTCATACCCCGGGGCCGCTGGCAGGCAGAACACACCACAGGTTCCATCCAAGACCCTGTCGAGAGAGAACTTGTTCCAGAGCAACAATCACCACAACGCCTCGACAGCAACTTCATATCCTTCCACCGGTTCCTTCTTCCCCAGTCACCACTACCCCACTCATAACAGCATCTCCTCGCTTTCCCAAGAATCCAACTACCCCCCTTCCCCCTGCAGTTCCATTCCCAACAACTTCAAGCTCGACTGCGACTCAGACATGTTGAGCACCGCCCCCGCCTCCGAGGCCGGCGATGACTTCCTTGTCAACAGCCAATATCCTTCGTGCAATCTGCTTGGTGACAGCAGCATGAGTGGCATGAGCAGCGGCGTCTCCAGCCCAGTTTCTCCCTCGACTGGCCTTGACAGCACCCCTACTACTACCCTCCCCGGCAACAGCAAAGCCGAGCTTCCCTATGCGCAGCTTATCTACAAGGCATTCATGAGCACCCCCAACAAGGCCATGACGCTGCAGGACATCTACCAGTGGTTCCGCGAGAACACCGAGAAGGGCAAGAGTGACACGAAAGGGTGGCAGAACAGTATCCGTCACAATTTGTCCATGAACCATGTGGGTTTTACTTCCCTCTAATCCCACAGTCACTATGACATCAGCTAACACTCACCAGGCGTTCACCAAACGAGAGCGCAAGCCCGAAGGCAGCACCAACACCAACGACGAAGACAACACTGCCCCCACAGACTCCAACAACAGTGATAGCAAGAAATCCACGGAATGGTACCTCGAGCCTTGGGCAATCAAAGGCGGCGTCCAGTCCACCACACGCTACCGTAAGGGCAACCACGCTTCGCGACGGGCTGCGGCGGCCTCAGCCTGCAACGCCTCCCGCCGCCACATGAAGGACGGCAAGTACGATTTGTACAGCACCGGCATGTCCACTCGCTCTTCCTCCTCTCTTGCGAACCGCAACAAGATCTCCAAGTCCAGCAACCGCGCTACGCTTCGCAGCAACGGAACTGCTCCTGCGGGGTTGCAGATGCACTACTATGGCCACCACATCCCTCAACAACATCACTACGGAGTCAGCATGGTTACTTCCGCCCCTGAGCAGCACTACAACCCGTATATGTCGCCCGTCTCAGCAAGGCCGGCGGCGACGCATGGTCTGCCAGAAATGATGTCTGCTACCTCTGCTCCTTCCTGCGCCGCTGACTTTTACGAGTCCTACACCGATCCCGCCATCCTCGCTTCATCGCTCGAGCAACAGCAACAACAACAAGCTCAAGCTCAAAGGGAGGCGTCGGAGCCAATGTCGGTGATGAACGAGCCTATCACTCCTGAGGCCAGCTTCGGCGGCCCTCCGCTCATGGCGACGAATCCCACGAGCAGCAGCGCCAGTTACTACCCCAGCCCGGAGGATCATACCATGAACTTTGCCAGTGCTCATCACCACGCCGGCTATCACCAGCCTCAAGTCTACCAAGATGAGCCCCGGTATGGCCATCACAACGGCTGGGAACATGCCCAGAGCGTGGCAGTTCCTGCTACGGGGATGATGTATGGGCATTACGCATAGATGCTGGCACTTGAGCACAAAACTACGAAGAGATGGGCGGCTTAATGCTACGACTGCAAGAGGCCAAATTGTACCAATACCAATTTTACGATCATGAGGTTCACGACACAACAACACACACAAAATGCGATACCCAAAAACTTGCTTTTACTTTACTAGATTTGGCGGGGGTTGTTTTCCTTTCTTCTTTTCTCTACATTTTTCTCTTTTTTTCTTTCGCATTCGCAGCTGCTCGAAAAAAGCCTGGCAAGCAGCGTAAAGAGGTGGGCACTGAATGGGTGGTGGTTGTCACTGCTGCAATGATCTACAGCCAGGGTCTGCTCAGCCTGTCAGGGCAGGACCTGCTAGGCAAAGCTTGGACGGGGACTGGAAGGGGACCAGACAAGGACAGGGGAAGGACAAACTATTCCTCCATTATGTCTCCCTTCTTGGCCTCTGCAGCTCTGCTGCTCCCTCCCAGGCCTGGCTTTCTCTCCCTTCCTTTGCCTGGTGAGTGGGCAGCACTCAACATCAAACATCACACTTCTTGCCACCTCCACATTTTATCTACACTTCACTGTTCCGGCTGTCATCTCTTCGCGCAGATATCGAGAGGGCCAGACCGCATAGGTGGCGATATGATGACCTGGACGAGGCTGGACGTGGATGGACGTGGATGGATGGATGACCTTCTTCTCACTTGTTCTTGCTACATTTTTCTTCCCTTTGTTCTTTTCACTTTACTTCACACTTTACTTCCCGCGTTGCGTTCCAGCTTCAAGGATTGTTCATTTTCTGCGCTTTTACATAAGGTACCGCTATGAGATACAGGGGATGGGATCTAGGTGCTTCGGTGGTGGCGATTTGGAGTTTCTATGACGGGATGTTTTGACTTCTTGCAGCGTTTGTCTTTTTTCGTCTTGATTTGCATCTAGCAAGCACAGAAGAGTGGAATAGCGATGCAATTTTTTTTCACAGGTCTGCTGGTACTACTACCAAGGACTGGCTTTGGTGATTACCTCTACAGGAAAGGAATTGGGTCTGGCGATACAGGTACGGGAAATGGGACTGGGAAGAACTGGCTCGGAACTGGGAAAATAGGTAGAGGACGGGACAGGAACTTGCATTAGCATGTCGAAACTACTAGGTTTTCGACCTTTCTACAATGGAATATCATGAGCTTGAAACAGATTGCATTGCATCACTGGTGAATGAAGCGCATAGTTGACGCGGATCTATCTCGATGGTACTGTTGGTGGCTGGCTGGCTTAACAAGGCTCGTTGGCAGTGATGGACGGTCGGTTGGTAGTTGCCGGGTTCGTTGTTGGCGCAAGAAAAGAGCCGGTGATATCAGGGAACGGTATCAAGGGATAGCATGCGATGTTAGGCGTTTGGTGATCTACTCGCCAACCAGATTCACGATACCACATACCAATCTCAGTGCTAGTGAAGCTATTCCCGACTTATTTTCCATGCCCTGCCGTGCCTGTGTGAAGCTGTGCACATCGTCCGACAATGATGTCGTTAGCCCGCCGCCATCAATATCGCGGTACCGTGTTCGTAAACTAACGGAAAGCTTCCTCGCCTTTCCCGCCAGCCATCGTGAATAATGTCCAATCTATCAACACGATAGCCTTTTCTTTCCCATTTTCGTCTCCTCTTACACCTTCCTCAGTGCACTGAGTATTTCCTTCCCATTCCCCCCACTGTAGGGTACCTCTTTCCAACGGCCCCTAACATACATCAACGACACCAACCAATCACATCACATCCCTTTTCCTCTCACGGTTCCTTCCCCCCTCCCTTCATCCCACCATTCACCAACGACATCTTGTTCATCACCAACCGCCAGCCGACCAATGACAGCCGCACAATATCCAAGAAATGGCCCCCAACCCAACCCACTAGCGTAATCAGTAACAGTGAGTGAGCTCGGCACCGGATGACCCCCTTGTATTCCCATCAACTCTTGCATCCGAATCGGCACGGTCGGACAAGACTGGACTGGCCCTTCTGCACTGCGAAAAGTCAATGTGCCAAGCCAGACACGAAGCCGGCCGAGAAGAGACGCCAGCAGCGTCAGGAAAGCCGCGTCAAAAGGACCCTGGTAGGGCTAGAAGCGGTAATGATGAGACGTTTTTGGCTTGTCGTTTTTCTGCGTTTTTCCTTTTTACGGCCCCCAAGGTTTGCGGTTATTGGTTGGATTTGGGGGAAGTGACGGTTCATTGGGGATGATGAGCTTAAGGTTGACCGTAGGGCACTGGCTGGGAAGTGCGGGCAGGCAACCTTTCGTGTCCATGAAGTCGGTGCCGTTGAGGGTTTGTTGAGCGTTCACTAATCACTTCTGTTACTCTACCCTCGAGGATTCAAAGTGTTTCATCGTCATTTCTGTCATGACTGCCCGTCCATCCATAGCCCTGTAAATGATAGTGTCATCATCCCCCTCGTCTTGCCCGTTCTCGAGCCCGTCTGGCCGTGTTAGTGATAGCCAAGCTTTTCATCTCCAGTTCTTTCCCCAGGCCGGTCTATCACATCACTGCCTGCCGCCATTCCTTCCAGTGGCCAGCTAGACCAGAGCTTAGCTCTTACCCTTCCCATTTCCCTTCGCCGATTCCCATTACAGTCCATTCAACCCGAATCCCCGGTTATTGTCTCCGATTAAGTATCTGTCCAGTGTCCGATTTCCGTACCTCTGCCCTATAACAGGCCCAACACTAACTCCCATTCTGGCCTAGCACCATCTCATATAACAAGTGACAAGATGTAGAAAAGTCCAGACTGCAACCGAAAGAGGAAAAGTGCCTGGAGGTGCCTGTCTCAAAAGCAGGCCACATCTACCCCCAAAACATAACGATTTCTTCAATCTTTTGCTGCCCCTCAGTGCTAAAAGTGCCTGTGAAGGTCCCCGAAAGGCGCGCTTCTTGCGTAGTTAGTGCGCTGTGGCCCTCGAGAGGGACGCCTCAAGCGCTCTGGCTGATGTGCGACTGATCTCGAAGACTTCCCTTTTTATCCTGTGGCTGTTCTGGATGTGGGAGAGGGGAAGAAGGAGTGAGTTGAAGTCAGACTCGGGGCGTTGAGGGCCAGTTATTCTGTTGGTATTTTGAGGTGTCGAAGTGATATCTCAAAGTGTGAAATGAGTCGCAGGGAAACTGAAGATGATGATGGTTGCTGGTGATGATTGATGACGATGTGCGCGGCACTTGCACGGGTTCACTACCCCCAACCTACAAACCCCGTGGACTACTGCTACACCACGGCGTGATCGTTTTCACTGCCCGCTCTGCCCTGCGTGGGAGAGGAGAGAGTGAGACAGAGGTACGTCACTGAGACATTTCACCGTTACAAAATGTTCCACTCACGTACGCTCCAGTCAGGGGTTCACTCCCACGTTCTTTACAACCAATGCCCAGAAAGGGACATGACAAGACGAACGAAGCGAGTAAAGAACCGAAACGGCCGGGCCGAGAAGGGAAATGGATTCGTTTCTGTCTCAGTCTCAACCGTCGAAACTCTGCTTTATTTCTTCAACAGTCTCTCTTCGTCACCAGCCCACCCGCTCTGAGCGACAGGAAGGTTTTGGATAGGATGTGAATACCATCACCACAATTGCTGGCGGTGTAGCTTCTCGCCAATGGTGCACCCATCCGCACCTACTGTCCACATCCGTCAATACACCGCTCTCAAGACCGCTTCCAAAATGTGCAGAACTTTGATGCACAACTCACCGTCTTTGTGAATATCTTCACAAATTTCTGCGTTCACTGCTTCTTTCTCTGCATCTGGTACCCGACGACCGACGCTACCAGACTGCTACGCAAACCACTGGCGACCGCAAGTCGTCAACACCAACGGTCGTGATATTCGTGATATCTCCAACATTTGGTACACAGCCTCACTATTAGGCTCACCGTCGTTCTGGAGGTGCGTCTACCAACCGCGTCTGGTTGCTATTTCTGGCGCGCGTGTAGATGTAGCGTAATTCGTGATGCCGCGCGCATCTCCCATCCTTCCCGTCACCACCAAAAAGCCGGTAATGCTAGCTGGCAAGACCCAGAATGCTCCCTGGCAAGACCCCCCCCACTTTTCTGGTTGTGTAGCCATATCTGTGTCAGCCGCGCAAAAGCTTATAAGGCGCATTACCAAATCTTTATTGTTTAGAGTTATTTATTGTCTTTAATTTGGTTAATTGGAAGCTGTTGATATTGGTGTCGTCGCTAGCTTTTTGCTCTTTCAAACGCTGCCTTGGTCCGGGTGTTGAATACGGGAAGTCCTCGCTGCCCACCGTGTAAGTACCGGGGAGTATACCGGAAGTCCGCCCTTACGCCTCCTTCCAAAGGTCGCTAAAAGTACCTAGCACTTGGGATGATCCAATGCCAATAATGCCAATAATAGCGATATTATTGGCATCGAAATTAATATTGGTATTAATATTGATATTGATATTGACATTGACAACGACGGCGACGGCGATAGCTTCAAATCAATGGCAGCACGAAAGCGAATGCACTTGGCTGGCAGGCTGGCATTAAGGTGGCCCGGGCGCGCGCGGTTGGGAACCAGAGATTGGCTGCACACCCAGAAAAGTGGGGGGGGGGGGTCTTGCCAGGGAGCATTTTGGGTCTTGCCAGCTAGCCTTTTCGCCAAAAAGCCCGTTCGAAGGTTCGAAATCGAAAAGAGACAATCCCGCATCACTAGCCTCCCCTTTTTGGCCTTCTCAGTGGTCATCCGTCTGACTGCCGTTTCGACGCCCAATAGCAATTGCCATTCTCAAAAGAGAAGCGCAAAATCTATTCGCTGTCTTCTGAAGCCCTCAAGCCCCCTTCAAGCCTTCTCAAGCCCTTTTTACACAGGGGCCGTGAAAAAGGCCTGGCAGGCCACGAGTATGGCCCTGGCCCGGCACAGACTGGCAGCGGCGTGGACGTGTGGTACCTAACACCACGGTTGTACACCCACCAGACGGGGCATTTCAGCCACATCTTCGGACGAACCTGGTGAACTTGAAGTCTCAACAAATTCCAAATCATCAGGGTCCTTTTGCGGCGGTCTGTCGCTTGCGATGGGATGGATGTCAGTCATGCATTTGCATCCCAGCCATGATGCTTCCAAGAAAGGCCTGTCACACCTCCACACCACACACATTTTCTGTTTCTGTCAGTCAGGCAGTTCGTAAAAAGGTCGTCAATATGTCGTACAACCGTCCAGTGCCGAAGCGCAGTCATCTTTGTTGCCCTTGCAGGTGGCAGGTCGTGGCAGGCAGAGTTGCACACCACCACACACCCAACCGGTCCAGAACCTACCTACCTTACCTGCTTGTACGCAACCCTCCAGATGAAGCATGTAGCGATGAACGCCTCAGCACACAGATAAGCGATGTCCGCCAATCTCGATTGCGATCGTGCCAATGAGAACCAATCTATTTCCAGTTGTAGCCCGTCCAAGAGAATCGGACGATTTTGCCATTCTCGGGGGGGGAGTTGATAGCGAACAGCTGGAGTTAACGGGTTGTGCTGATGCCGGCTGATCCTCCTTTTCAGACATACCGTGCCGAAAACGCAACGTCTCGGTACCGGGCCGTGTGGGAACTGTTTCTTCCCCCGTGACTACCGCACGTCAGGTACCATTCTTGACATTCTCACCTTCCCCTTTTGTCACATTGACCATCATCACTTCTCAGTGCTTCTTCGTAACAACTTCCTTCGATGAAGTGCGTGGCTTGTGTCTTTCTTCCCTCAACGTGTTCCGTTCCCATTTTCTTTTTCCTCTTCTTTTCCTTCCATCCCTTTAACGGTGCAAAGTGACCATTTTTGCCAAGACCGCGCTCTACCTGCAGTACATACTGCAACGTCAAAAGTGCTGCAAAAGCTGCAAAATCCAGGTATCGATGCAGCCAAGATGTAGAAGTGGATAAAATAACGCCAGCCGATTGGCCACCTCCAGATCTTGGCAAAAATGGTCACTTTGCACCGTTAAAGGGATCTTCGACGGCCCGAGACAGAAAGAGCAGAGGAAAACGAACGGGCGCCTCTTGCGCGCGTCCACGCATCTTCCACATTTCCACCACATGTGTGACCATCACACGCCCAAATCTCGATTGTGGCTCGCAGCCTGCGAACGAACATCACTGGACGCCACAATCTCCACTGGTGAAAAAAGAAAGGAAATGTGAGAGCTGAGTGAGTGTACCTCTCTGCCAAGGCCTGCCAGTAATGCCTGCAAAAAAAAAAGGGGGTCGGGAAATTCGAGAGGGGGTGTAAAATTCGAAAACACCAGGAAACGCGCAAGACTCGTCGATATCACTGTGGCTTGATCACTGACACTTGCAAAACGGTGCGTCGAATATCTCCCATCCTTAACCCCACCTTCCTCCTCGAACACTGTGATGCAAGCGCCAAGTCACAGCCTTGTCGAGTACCTGTGAGAATCACCGTCTACCCCAAGCTTCAAGTGAGCGCTATTTCGCGGCCAATAACCCACCGCCTGCCGAACACCACCGTTTCATACTTCCATATCCGAAAGCGATAGCGACAATACGCACCGTTCTGCTCGTCTGTACGGGAATTGACGATTCTCCTTTTCGTCTTCACCGCCAGCCACGTCCATGAGACATACATTACCGTTGAGGAGTGGTGCAGAACCCCTTTTGTGGCTTCGTTATGTAGTTCTTTGGAGTGTCTCTGATAGGAAAGATTATCCTCGTTGGCCTGGTAGATGACTGGCAGACCGAGAATCCTTCGCTATTTCCGTCTCAGCAGAAGTGTCAGACACCAGTGCTGGTAGTGGATGAAAAACATTGGACATTACGGATCTCGATGTATTTCCCATCTTTCGTCCGGTGTTCAGTCTGGTCTCTTCCTTCTTTGGCATCAAAAGGAACGGAATAGCCCGTTCGCCACCACGATACTAAACCATTGAAGGTTGAAACCCCCGCATTCTGACGGCGAGGGGACATCATTCGGTGAGCAACGATGATCGTTCATTCTAGCAGTTTTCCAAAGGTCCTTCCATCTCTTTTCTTTTGCCGATCTGCCGACCTCCGACTTCTCCACACGGAGATGCTTTGAGAAGGGCATTATTTCCTTCGTCACCGTACATGAGTCGAGTTTCAGGTGCTGTACGATGTCGACGGTGGATCGAACCTTCGAAAGGGTGTGATACATGCCATCGTCTTGCATCCTCTCACTTCATGCCACCTGAAGAGTCGTGTTGATTGGCATCCATCGAGATGAAAGCCTCCGCCGTCGGTATCGGGTTTTCGACGATGATGCCATGTCTTGGACCATGACCAGCTGTACACTGGAGCTTTCAACAAAGAATGCCGTAGCAATAATGATGATTTTCAACGATAATCAAGAGAATCTGGACCGTACTTCCAGCCACTGGCAATCTTGAAACATCTCGATACGAAGCATGGCAACCCTACCGCTGATCTGATGTGATCACCAAAACCGTTGACGACAGGTTCGCAATTTTTTGCGTTTTGCCATCTTCCAGCAACCAGTTCCAGGTTCTCCGTAACATGGCATGGCAAGTTCCGCCCGCGTCTCGTTGGCCTCGGCGGTCTCGTCCAACAAGCGCACTTTGCCGCCTATCCGCTTTCACGCCGCTTGCGCCGTAGAATTGCATACGCACAACTGGTACACCGTTTTCTTCTTCATCCATCTCCTTGCAGTTCGTATTACAATGGGAGATGCAAGCCACTGAAGCCACTGAAGCCTCTGACCCCTGATTCTTTGCCTGGTGTTAACCACTCCAACCACTCCAACATGAGTGGACCACAGATAGGGCTAGAACTGGGGCTTGCTGGCTGCTGACTTATGTAAGGAACAGAGAATATATGGCAGTGTATAGAATGGCTGGGAGATACTCGAACGGATAAAATTGCCAGGAACAGGACAGAAATAGGACTCGATAACACCATCTCGAAGTTGAGGAAATATTGTGGTGTGGTGTGTACGATACGGTACTGACTTGCCTTCTCCTCCGTTCACTTGGGTCATTGTGCGAACTGTCTCTGCGCTGATCTCAACGTAGAGGTATCCTTGTGCCTGTCCTTGTTGATCAGCCAGACCGGCGAACGGCACTGATCATGAAGAACGCCATACCTCTAGAGGTTGTGTCGCACAAGTCCGCCAAGCTCCGAGGCCCCAATCGGTGAATCCGTGAAACACACAAAACCTGCCTCTGCGTCAAGAAGAGGGAAACTTCGATCCGGCACTCTTCCGACAGTCTGGAACCGAGCTTTGCTCAGTTCGCGGGTGGACGAATGAGCACCTTGATGGCGGCTGGTTTGACGCGCCATCTAGCTACAGTCCTCTGATTATGGCGTTACTGGCGGTCATTGCGTGCAAAGGAGTGAATGGGATGTATGCAGATGCTAGAGTGCACTATTCTGAGTTGCTGTGAAGTGGTGTGCTATAACGTTCAAACGTTGTTCAAACCTCGTGTTCACGATGAACTGCAGCACAACTGCATCACCAGCAGAAGCATCAGGCATATCATCTGTGAAGCATCTGTGAGGCATAGCGCGATGCCCAAGAATAGAACTTGACGTGCATCCTGTAGCTTGTGGACCTGCGTTAGAAGTGTTCCATGCAGGTGTACCTGACTGGCCAAGCAGTGTTAGGTTGTTTCGAAACGGCCAAGACAACCGCCATGTGTTTTCAAGAGGGCCAAGATGGTTATGACGACGACGAGGAACGAAAATAGTCATGATGATGCTGGGATAAGCCAAAAGGGACCGTCTCGCATAGGAAGCACTATCTTCAGACGTCGTATAGGCAGGGGACGACGAGATAGGATCAATACTCCACGCCATCAACGGTCGCATTCTACGACGGTGCAGTGCGCCTTGCGGAAGACCACCGTATCTGCCAGTATCTTCCAGGTGCGGTGCCTGTGGTTGCATGTTGAGAGGATCACATGGCTTCTTTGCCTTCTCCCTTGATGTGAACACTGAACACTGAGCACTCAGCCTTGCAGGCCAAGTTTCGAGGCCTGCCAAGAGCTGGAATTCCATTGGATGACATGAGAGAGGGAAATGGACAAGGAGGGCTCGCGTGGCCAGAAATGAGCCAATCCCCATGTTTGTCTGACTCTGATTCACGCATGCAGATTGGTTTCCGGACTGTCGGGTCGGCCCTTGGGTGCATTGTGGAGAGTGGAGGGAGAGTGGGAAGGATCAAGGAACGAGAGAAGAGAGCAAGGACAAGCGAGAGGGGGGAGGGACGAGTCTGGAATAGACAAGTCCTAGCGAGGTGCTAGTGAGGTTCAACAGAAAGTGGGCAGTGGTGCCGAGACTGCTGAGCCACAGCAATACTTCCGCCTACTTGACGGTTGTCGATAAGGCGGCCGCTAGTGACTGTGGCCCTTGACCAGGCGACAGTGCCTGTTTGTTGCGCTTCAGTTCTCTGTTTCTGTCCCTCCCGAGTCACCTACGCGTGGAGTTTGGACTGTGGCTTGTGCCCTCCCCCAGTCTTCAGCTTTTCCATCCTGTGTCCTTCATCTCCTTGGCAAGCCATTTTTCGCAGAACATGGTGCTCGTTGGTTGAGAATGATCGGTCTCTAGTCTTGAGAGGCTTGGGCTTGCCGTCGATAGCCTTGTCGTCAAGAGTGGAAATCGTGCCATTCCCCACAGTGATCTGGATCTTYRAAGATCCAGTTGAGACATGACGAACGCTAGCTCTCCTAGGGCTAATGATAAGGACAGGGACGGAGAGGTGAACATAGTACAAGGCAGGGATCGCACAGTCCAGCTGTCAGACTTGCTCTTTTTGCTTGTCAGACCTGGGGGGAAGTCAAGGGATCCCAGTGACGCATGCTTGAAGCAAGGACGGAACTGTGAAGGAGACGGTGGAAATTCGTTGGGCGTGGGATATCAGTCTCGACTTCAAGGTCTGATACAAGCGGAGATACCCAACGCCTAATTGATCGTGGAAGAAATTAGACAATGAACTGCCCCCAAAACGCAGGGCCAGAGACAGACCGGAAATGGCCAAATCATCGATCATGGTGAATTACGATCCGACTGCACCTCCACGAGATTGTGCATCGCCCATCATCTTCCTCAAAAACTGATCGGACGTTGTGCCGGGTCCGGTGTCCGACTGTCGTTGGCATGTCCGTCGAGTCCCTATCGAGACTGAAAATTTCCGGCACTGATCATCAATGAACGAAAAGGAAATCGGTGACTGCACCTTCATCCGTACCTTACTTAGCGTCAAGTCTTGCCCTGCTGTCCCCCAAGGATGTCTCGGGACCGGGAACCGTAGGGTCAAGGACAGTGGGCGATGCCTGTCTACCTGCCTGCCGAGAGAGTAACCGCGAATATCTCTCCAGTCTCTGGACAGCGCTGAACTGCCAGCGAAACCAGTGACAGCCACCGTGAGAGCACAAGATGCGGGGGAGGCTGAGCTAAAGCCRTTGTCACCATCACCGCAGAGCTCTTCGGTCCGGCACACGTGTTTCTGTCCTACCACGTCTGTGATAGGCGCAAGTTATCGTAGTTATGCCGCGAAGGGAGGAGATATGCAAGAAAGTATAAAAACTGTTATTCTTTTCTTGTCCTGGTGACTCGCTAYTCCGTCCGAGATTGGTCTGTTTAATCACGGTTAACGTAAACGTAAACGTGGGGGGAAGGCAAAAGGGCCAGTAAACGGTGCAAGGCAGTGACTGCTTGGCCAATCACATATGAACACTTATCCGTTTTGGTAGAGTAACGAGTTGAACAGTTTCTTATTCGACTCCGTGACCAACTTGTCAGCGTCGGTTTGTTGCGCGGATGGTCGTACACTGTCCTCCATGTCGAGACGTTGATATTGGCCTTGTGTATGTCTGACTTTTAGCTCTTCCCCCCCATGTTTCGTTTCGTTTTGTTTTAGTTCGTGTAGGGTAGGTAGTTGCTTGGGGGCTGACCAGTTTAGCAGTGCAGTGCAGTTCGTCGACGCGTTGGGTGTTGGTGGTGGTTCGCGGCCAATACGGCCTCTGGATGGTGTAGCACTGCGTCTTCGCTAGCTAGACGTGCTTTCTGCCCTGAAGCCAGCACACACGAAAAAGATCGGATAATGGAGATCTCGGGTAGATCCCAAATCTCCAATCTGACGCGCTGAGACGCTGTATGTTTGGTTATCTCGATTGTGTGTCCCTCACCCGATGAACTGCCCGATGGCCCAGTCTCCAAAGCCGAAACATGTTCGTTCGCCTTCCGAAACATGAACCATTTCCACTGCTTTTGTCTGGCTGGGACAGCTACCCGGCAGCAACCACCAGCAGCAGCAGCAGGAGAAGCAGCCTCGCAAGTGGTGAAACACACCTTACTTCTCCTTGTCTCTGTCGTCCATCCTCTACCGTGATCAGTGATCCGCTCAGAGACTGCAGACGGTAGACGACGACAGGAGAGACGAGATTGCGAGACAATATGCACCCGAGAACCGTCGGTTTGGGCCGAGAAGAGGAGGTTCGTGAGGAGAGTACCTCTAGCGAATTGTCCCTGTTGTCCACTACTGTACCTGTCAGCGTTGGTTCGAGGGGACTGAGAGGGACAAGTACTCGGTACTTACGGGCCTTAAGGACACACCCCTCCCTTGCTTTGGCCGTAGCTGTGCACTGGGTACCAATCGCTGCCAGACTGCCCAATGACAGACATGACGCTATTGGGCAATGTCGTGCTGAAGGGGACATCGGTACCTAGCGACGGCACATGCCATTCTCCAGGGGCAAGATACGCACGGGTCCATACTGTGTACGAATCGCTGCTGTCGGCGGCGTCGTCGTCGTCGTCAGATGGGCGATATGTACGAGATATGATTGGCCGGCGCGGAAACGAACATGATTGGATCTTATCGCTCCGCGTTGTTGAATTGAAGGTTGTGAACCCGACCCAAGTGGTTCTAGCGCTTCTTGCCCTGTTATGCCCTGTAAAATTGTTAGTGCATCGCTGTTGGTGGCGCGCGTTAACATCCAGTTGCCCCCGGGCCATCCCTTCCACCTCCCACCGTCCACGACATCGACAATGTGACATATTACCGCTACCACGCACTGGGTTGCGCATCAGGTTCGTTCAGTAGCTGTCAGACAGACATGAGGACAGACAGGTGAGTTGCTAAAAAAGGATTGACTTCTGCCGCTAGTCTGGTAGTGTACCTGCGCTGTCCTGTCCGCTATCAGATTGAAGCCGGTGAAGCAGACTATTGCAAGAAAATGCGTTTGTTGTTCGCTGGTTATTGGAGGCCTTGTCTGCCGTCGATCTTTCTTTGGGCGAAGGACCTGGGTGAAGGACCCGGTGCATGGAGATATTGGGGATGGAGGGCCACTCGTTAACATCCCCGCCATACTGCCAGCGAAACAGCGACGGCGACAGTCCTCGGTCCGGGTCCGTCTTAGGCGTCCACTCCCCAGGCCCCGGTTCCGGTCTTCACTAGACGACACGTAAGACATCACGGAGATAATACCGCCGGAACGCCATCATTAAACCGTTGACCGTCTTGTCTCTGCCCAACTCCGAGTCCGGGAAAGATTGTCGGTCTCTGTCAGCGCTGTTTCGCGGATGTTGAACCGACCGGTAGACTAACAGGAACTCTTGTCATCCTTTCGTTTCTTCTTTTTGCTGATCACGGGGGAGGGGGATCATTAACACTCGAATAGTTGAATAATTACTCTTCTCATCCCCCCATTTCTGCCATCCCATTCTCCATGAACCTCTACACCCTCATTAGGTGCCTAATGTCTGAAAAGGCTCAAAAGAGTTCTCATGATCTGATGATCTACGTAGGACCAAGTGAGCACTCACTCAGCTGCGCTTTTGACACCTGCGGGATCCCTATGACAACAGTCTGATAATTGGCTCGTCTTTTTCCTCGTCTCTTTCTTCCTTTCTTTTCTCGTCTTTGGTTTGTTGTCGAAGATGACGGCCCATTCCACCACCTCCACTCCACGGGTATGTCATCTGGCCCCGGCTCCGTAGATCCTCGCAATTCGGTTCACTGCAACCGTCACACTTGCAACCATCACCACTACAACATCACAAAAATGATAGTGTTGTTGCACTCATCACCTATCCCAACACCACCATGACATCCGGGGAACCTGAAAAGTTTCCCTTTGCCCTGCCTGTCACTCAAAAGTCAAAACGCAGCTATTCCCGCTCGTCTTCGGGTGGAAGAGTCTGAGATTCAGCGGGCAATTCTCATAGCGCACCTTATAGCGCCAAAAGATCAGCCCATGGGAAGTTGCATCGCGTCTGCTTGGCTTCCACAACCTCCCAGAACCCTTAGAGCCCCCCCAGACCCAAGAGATATCACAAGCCTGCACCCCCTCAGAAAAGGAAGTTATTCCCTGCTCTGTCCTGTTCCCTACCCCCACCATTGCTACCCTTCACCCACCGAGGCGCTGAAACTAGCGGTCTTTTAGCTGCCTTTTTGCCATTCCGGGCTGCTAGTCTTGCCTGTCATGTCACCTGTCGTCCAATGTAGCAGCTGTAGGTGATAGCCACGGGAGTTACCATTCACTGGTTCCGTTGGGCAGGGAGGTCAGTCAGCCCGCCAACGACTTCCTTCCAACCACTAACGAAACCAGCCAACGAAAGAAAAGCAAAAGGCGAAAAAGGTCAAGAGAAAACAAGGGAGTTCCTCGCCTGTCACTCTCGTCAACGATGGGGAAAGCTGAACGCTCATTGCTCCGACCAAGGTTTTGGAAATTGGTTGCCATCACATCCACCGCATTTGATCCTAATCGATCTAATCGGGGTCTCCCGCTTGATCGAGATTGTGGTGGATCCAGATTGGATCGTGTCTTATTGAATGGAATGGAACCAGGTACTTGGGCCCTAGGTACACTACAATAATGCTCTCCACTTCCCTCCTCCCCGTCTTGTGAAGAAAAGAAAAGATTACTTAGCGTTGTCCATCTCATCTTCGCTCAGATACACACCCGTGCCTGTAATGGCGAGCTGGTTTCCTACAAAAGTGTAGCGTAGAGGGCAGCTTATACTGGCACTCCAGCCAATCCGGTTGCCAATGCCCGTTCGGGTGTTCTGTAGCGGGCCGATATGTCATCTGTCACTATCAGACTGAGGGGAAGTCAGCGCAAGGCATCATCACTACCTACCATTCCCATCTGACTAGTGTACACAGACCTGCCAAACGGGCTTCAGCATTTTTTTACTTTTTGATGAAGATAGTCAGGCTGTCATAATTCTTCAGATCCTAGTCAACTCGGGGTTTGCATTGGCACACACACATCCATTGTCTAAGGAACGAATCATGAAGATTGCTGTTTGAAGGCCTGAAAACTTGACCACGCAAAACAAAAAACTGAACCAAAGCCTGACTGACATACGGGTGACAGCCGGTGCAGTAGCATCATGCATGCATCTTCCCCGTTCCGCTGCTGTCAGCCATGATGATCCCGCCGCTTTTCTTCGTCCGTGAAGAGCTTTCTTCTTCGCGCAGGCTCTGACTGACTGACTGATGAATGCTGGTGGCGTCAACGTGGGGTGTAACATCATAGTGTAGCATAAGGGTCTCAGATGATCATGGTGATAACCCGAAAAAGTGAAAATGAAGCCGGTGAAGGCACTGAATATCCACTAACGAAAAAAGAAGAAGCAAAGCGTGAAATTTCCTCATCTGGAACTCTAAGCGACAATTTCCTACCACTTTACACCCTTTCATCACGAGCCTTGCTTCTCCACCACCCACCTCGACGCTACGAACATTGCGTACATCCAGATGATGCACGACAATGGACAGTTGGTGATCTGTCAAGCCCTGATTCGCACACTCCTCCCCAGCATCACGCTTCTACCCGGAATGGCGGACAAGAAGTGATAACCCCCGTCAACCCCTTCAACCCAGCAGCTGCCCAGCAACAAGACCCGAGCATATCCAGACAGCCTTGGACGAGTCTGGGTCTCTGCTGATCATGCCATATTTGACGCGCTATCGAAGGGGCGATCAAAATCAAGATGTGATATCTCTTTTAGCGCAAACGGGCGGCATCGCGGAAGCAGATCATCGGCGATAGGTAGGTATGTCTCCGAAAGGGACGCGGCGGGATAAACCTCCGCGAAGGAAATCGTAGGGTTTGTGGTTAGCTAGACATCATGTCGTTGGTGTTGATGRCACTTTGGAGTCTGATATCGTCACCAAGAATGCCCAGCTAAGAACACACCCATCGCCGATAGCAAGTATTTGCCGGGAATAGCGCCTTGCCCAGCTCATTGGGTATGGAAACATAAGTCCGATATTGATGAGGGGAAGGTGTCAGTCTAGCTGGATATCAACATCAACGGAGCATATCCTGCACGATAGTTCTCATCGCACTGGAAGAGAGGAGGCGGATCTAACGGACAAGCATGGGGCACGGACGTGGCTGTTGGCGCCATGATCAGAGTGATGAGCCATGTGTCTAACTTCCATTCTTCGCCGTGGCACTCGCCACAACCAAGATTCTGAGCTTTATGCCAAAGACTCACAGGTCAAGGTTGCGCAAGGCTATCACTCCCCAACCCACAGCCTTATCCAGGAACACGGCTTCTCGAGATCCACACGGAGTGACTGATGACGGAGAAAGCCGTCCACAAGTGCAACTGCAACGATTGAGACATTGAGCATGTGATATCTCGTGAATCTTCCTGAAACACATCGATCTTCGTATTCGCATCAATCGTAGAACTGTAACAGACGGAGATATTATACCCGAATGCTCGTGGCTTGTCTGACCGTCCCGTCCGTTGCGGCTCAACAAGGCCAGACCATCTGGATGACGAGGCTCAGCTGCGCCCGTACTCGTGAATGATGCCGAAAACTACCATGGGACCCTCCATACGCCCTTCCAGCCAGCGCGGCTGCCAAGATGCCGCCGCTCTCTGCCCACGTCCATGCCGTATCACCAGCTTCTTCTCTTTCCCGGCCGTACTATGCAATGGTCTCTCATTGTCAGGGCAGACTGCCAAGTGCCAGAGACACCGCGTCATGGACGTAACCCACGTTCCAACGGCACCAATAAGCCGCGGTCCATGCTCCCACCTTTCATAGAAAATCCCCGGTCTTCTTGTGCTACCGGTCCTATCGCGCTCGGTTCAGTTCCAGACCCGTGTCGGTACCACAGCATTTTTGTCACCTGTCACAGAAGACCCGCGGGATGCAAAGAAGGCTTGAAAATGCATGGTACATTGATGCTGACGACTCCGCGGGATTGACAGAAGGGACACTGGGACGCTTGGACGGGAAGGAGCAGGTGGTGTGTGACAGGTATGTTCGGGGGATCTCGTCGTGTGGCCGGTGCTGACTGGTACCGAGGGGTTCCGTGTCTTTAAAACCGGTGCCACGGAAGGGTTCTTTGGCCCGTCCCGAGCTCTAGCAGCTCCGTAGGCGCGGTATCGCTATCAGCAAAAATACGGCTCGGTGGCGATAACCTCAGTGGATTATAGCCATCCTAGACTCGAGCGTGAGAGACGGAGATTGTTAGTCTCACGAGACTGCAAGATGCCGGGCGGAAATGACATGTCAACATCCAGAACCATGAAAGAAGGGGTTGTGGTGTTGTTCCAAATGCATCGTATCCGAGATCCTCCAGCGGATTGATCTTCCGTGTGTGACAAGCGTGTCTTTAAACCCAGCAGCGCCAGCATCTCACGGCCGGCGGGAGACGTGGACGTCTAACTACCCGACTTTACGTACGGATATGTGAAGAGCGATCCTGTCAACTTGACCCGGTATGTTAGGAGATCCAGGAATGGTTGTTTTGGCAAGCTTTGCTTACAGCGGTGATATTCACGCTGAAGAGAAGAGAGAAGACAAGTGAGAGTGCCTCTCTGTCATCATCAGAACCTGCGTTTCTTCTTGGCCGGCCCCGCGGCAGCTTTGCTCTCCAGCTCCTTCTGCAGCTCGGCTCGCTTCCGATCTGCTCGCTCCTCGGACGTTTCCCGCGGCTTGGGGGCCGCGGTAGGGCTCTTGCTTCTACCGCGACTGGTAACTCTGCTATCTGGCTTTGGAGACGGTGCTTTTCCAATCGTTCCCAGCTTGTGTCTCTTCGGCTGAGAAGCAGGGGGCGAAGATGGCGATCGTTCAGATTCAGGTTCAGGCTCAGGCTCTCTCTGCTTGGCTTTACCGCCTATACCCCCTATGCGACCAAGTCCCCCCTTTTTGGGCCCAGGCTTGGACGGGGGAGGAGAAGGGGACGCGTCTTCCTCTGCTTCTGAAGCTGTTTCTGAGGCCATACCATTATCCTCCTCGGGTATTGCTGGCGACGGTGAGCGGCTAGGCGGTCGCTTCCGGCCGCCAAGAGCGCCCAGTCGACGAGCCGGCGTGCTCTTCGGCGAGGCTCTGGTAGAACGAGGAGGTGGGCTCTGGGTCATCTGCACATCTTCGTCCTCGCCGTCCGATGTGGTGTCGTCATCGTCAATGGCCGTCTGACGCGTGGCGGTACCACATCTTTTGCTCGCCGACCCGAGCCCAGGCGGCGTGGCTTGCACTTGGAAGTCGTCGTCATCGTCTCCTTTCGTTGATGACTCTGGTGGTGGAGGCGTCTGTGTTTCTCTCTTCGACCGTTCGGCGAGGACAACCTTTCTCCCTCTGCCGAGTTCGGTCCACCAGGTGTCTAGCATGGCTGATGCTTCAAACTCCATTTCCGGTTTGTGCTTGAGGCCGGTTTCGCGGAAGACGGTGTCAAGGAGCGCAGGGATGTCTGTTGATCTAGTGGCTTCTTGTACTCCATCCTTTCTGAAGTCTGCTTCGACAAAGGGCGCGAGACCCTTGATCTTGCCTTCTGCTTCTTTCCTCTTGACTTTGCGTTTGCCTGGCAGTTTGTTGAAGATGTGCTCGAGCCCCATACCGTTGGACTCCAGCTTGTCTACAAGTCTGTTAATGACGGCGTCCTTGTCGCGAATGGTGGTAATGAGATGATCGATCTCTTGTGCTCGAGCTTCGTGCGATTGGATCAGTGGCAACACGAGTTCCGTCGCAAGCGTAGAGGCAGGGCACTTTTTCAAGTACAGTGGCCACTTCAATGGCTTGAAAGGCTCGGGGAGAATGCAAGTAATATGAACCTCAATAGAATCGTCTTTGCCTTTGCTGAGAGTCAGAGACGTGTTGGGGTGCTCTGGATCGTCAATGTCGAAGGCAGCTCGGATCCAATCCAGCAACCTCTGCAAGTTCTCATTGCCGTCTGTTGGGTCAATACTGGTGTCCTCAGCCGATGCTCTCCCCATAATGGGTCTTCTGTCCATGTTCTCCACCCAGACGTTGGCAAGGTCGGTCAGGTGTACCTTGTATGACTGGGCCGTGAAGTCGGTGGCAACCAAAAGGTTGGGTATGCCCGGGACGGCGACCGGAAGCGGCCTCCATGGCGGAGAGTTCAACATATTGGGTAGCTAGCCAATGATCGGAATCGAATCGCAGACGGAGACGGTCGGGGCTGTTCAGAGTGTCCGGGTGCTGGGTGAAGCATGAGTTAGACGGAACGGGAGAACATTGGGCAGCAAAGATATGCCAGGGTAAGTGGAACGGAAGCACTGGGTGGCTTGATGAGGCTCCGGAGGAAATGCTAAAACTTACCTGATGCGGTGGAACGAGTAGCGGCTGTACCAGTACTTGGCCGTAACACGGCGTGAGCTCGATAGCGTGTTGAGCCTCTTAACGCCTAGGCGGGGAGATACGCGGTGGCTTCGGTCCCTTTCGGTACGCTTTACAACAGCTGCGGGGCGTCGTAGGGGAATGTGGTGATAACTAGGCGCAGTATGTTGGTCTGTCTGTCAAGGCAGCTTCATTAGCCAAGGTGAACCCGGCCATGACGTATCTGGCCATAAGGAGGGCCTAGGCCATCCATTTGGGATCAGCCTTTTGATTTGGAATCTTTCTCGTACGCTGTATCACAGTCTCACAGTCTCACAGTCTCACCATCCATGTGGGAGCTCCTGGTATCGTCCTTGGGGCCCAGAAGAGCCTCTTGTATAGGAAATGAGGCGGACGAAGTGTTGCAAAGTGTCAATGGTACCACTTGGTGTCTTCTTGGCTGTCCACCGTTGCGAAGAAGGCTGAGTGAGCCAGTTCTAATCGGAAGCTGTCAGGACTCTGGGACGAAAGATGCCTGGTAGATTGAATGGGCGCTCACCTCTGGGGGAGATCGGGCTGGAATAGCGAGGAGCCTCAAGCGCGCGGGTGTCGGCCGACAAGACGATGCAATGCCGGGACTTGGGTCGTCTGTGTCACGGTGCACAGAGAGAAGAAGCGCAGATGTAGCGACCTTTGGTGCCGCACTGTCCTGATTGTCGTGGAAGGGTGAGATTAGTCGTGAGGTTGAGCCTCTCGTCGTCGTGGTGTTGGTTCGGCCCCTAAGTGGCAGCAATCGAGTCGGCTAGATCCAAACTGACTGGAACCGTCGTGACCAAATCTGAAAAACCTCCCCAATGGAGAACTTCGGCGACAGGGCGGCGTCAGAAGTTCCGTTTGTCAAAGGCTCCTTCCTGCTTGTTTGATCCGTTTCGCGATTGTGATGTGATGTCAAGAACAGGAAGGAACGCTGAATGAGGGTCCGTGCACGATGGGAGCTTGCATGCAGGCAGCAGTCCTCTTTACCGTCCTCTCACCTAGGTGTACAAGGCCAGTGACCCAGGCCATGACCGGCGAAAACCTTACAAAGCGTAAATCATTCGATGCGCTTCTCAGCTATATAACTGTGTACTTAGGTCTCACACTAGAGATTGTTCTCAAGAAACTATCGTGTGAACTTGGCAGAGCAGGGAAATTGAGAAGTCAGTGTGCTGCCGCTAACGTCGCCACGCTCAGTGCCCCGCAGAATCTGTTAGTCCCTTAACAGACGAGAAGCATGACAACGGGGACGATGGAACAACCTAGCACTCCTTCATTCTTGTGTTCAAATGTCACTCTGACATTCAAAGCTTGCTGTATATCAAGTTGGGGGCATATCACCTCGATGAGGCGAAAAGTGCTTTGGCCCGGGGAATGTACATCAATGAGCAAAGAATGTCCTATGTCCTGAGTCCGACCGGGATCGGAGATGTGGATCCCGGTGTGGCCCGGATATGTGGGGCTAGACCGTCAGGGTCACCGGAACCTAAACAACGACCGTCCATCAAATCCCCTTTGTTACGTGGTGTAAAGTACGATCATCGATGGGATAGGAATGGGCAGTGCCGGTCAAGTCCCAAATATTCACTGGAGAGAAGCAATGCATTGTAGGCTTGTTGTCTGCCTCAGTGATTTGGTTCTTTGCGTGGTGTTCTCTCCCATGCCCCATGGACAAGGGCCACCGAGCGGCCTCTAGATATTTTGATTTCAATCACAAAGATTCTATCCAGAGTTCGGTATTTCTTCTTGGACGAATTGTATATTAGTAGGTACACAAATGGAAGTCTGATCTCGTTTCGTTCTTTTCGAGCAGGCGGGTTGAAGAGCCTGCCCCTGGGCACTGCATCAGTGCTTGGCGCGGGGGCTGCAAACCAAACACGTGCTTTCGTGAGTTGGCCGCGACTGCCTCCGTTCTTTCCAATTACAACTTTCTTCAATTCGTGCGTCTTTGAAGGCGACGCGTCAGGACCCCATACGGTACCCTMCAAAGGTACTTGGAAACCCCGCAGCCTGTCCAGTTGGTGCCGTCTTCACTCTCTGGTCTTCCCTTTTCACTCCTTCATCTCGATTTGGTCCCTCAACCACCGCAAATAGTCGCCACAAAATGGCCGTCTTGAGTTGCCTCCCGGGCATCAAGGTCAACGTCAAGGTCAATGGCGAGCTTGCCAAGGAATACGATGCGCCGCCGGAAGATGTCAAGGCGAGCTCCGAGAAGTACGACTTCTACAAGTTGTCGTCGAGGATCAGCGAGGAAACTCCATACACGTTGACTTATATCGAATCAAAGCCAGGCGAGCAGTTCGAATTCGCCATCGACAGTACTGGGCTTGGCTTTCCAGATTCGCGTCGACAAATCAAGTTAACAGCCACCATTGACAATTGGTCGGCTCATCCGAGACTGATTCGGAATCAAGTCGAGACTTACTCTTTCTCTAACATTGGCAGCAACTTGACCGGATGGAACAGGATCTATTTCGGCTTCTCTTCACTTGACATTGGTAAGATTATCCGTGCTATCTTAGCATCCGTTTGTTCGATAGTTCTTGGTGTCTCGAGTGCTGACACGTTAAACCATGTAGTGGAGACGCCGGTCTCGGAAAAGGACGTCAAGAAACAGATCGAAGAAGCCAACAAGTATGGTACAATCGTCGTTAAACTCGAGCTTGTCCATGACAAGGGAACTCCTAGGACAGCTGAGAACTCTGTCGCTCCGCCCAAGACATCCGTTGAAAAGGTGGCAGAGAAGGTCCTGAAGGGGAGAGCAGTAGACAGTAGAGCCACGTAAGTATTTTGATATACTGATGGACCCAGAAGTGGCGACAGCTGGCTCACAACTCACTCACTCTTAGGTTCAAATCGGAACCGACTGCTCCCGCCATTCTCTCTCCCGTTACTTACGCAGATCGGCTCTATCGACCCTTCGCCGTGTTCGAGTTTCGATACCGCACTATGGGTGAGTCCAGCCTGCTGTGTTACAATCTAGTACGACATCTGCGTCAAGCCGCTACTAACAGGGTGTTTAGAGGGTCTCATGCGCGAATTCGTTGTCCCACGCCCCGAAGAAATCATAAGTGTCGAAGACGAGTACATGGTAGGCATTCTCTGCGACCCTTAAATTCACTTGCCCAGGGCACGATGGGCTGACCACTCCATGTCCCATGACAGCGTATTAAAAGCATCAAGCCCGAAAGCGCCGCGGAACCCAGAGGTATCAAGAGAGAACCCACGGACCCAGCTCTATTCGCTGCCCGCTACAAACAGCGCCGGTTGGAAGACGGCAAGTTCGAGATCGATCTGACAGACGACTAAGGTTCGCACTGCACATGCGTCGGCAGTCTTCAAGCAGATTCAAACAATGTTTCTTCTTCTGGGGAGGACTTTTTGCGCTGTCATTCAACGTACAAAGAGGCCAGAAAGGCACGGAGCGAGGAGCAAAAGGCGTTACTGGGGTTGACTGCTGGTCTTGTTATTGCGATTGGTGGGGAGTGGCACTTGTTTCCAACTATGAAGACGAGAGAGGCAGATCTGCTATTTGTCCAATGACTTTCTAGCAACTGTGTTTGGGATCTCAAGAACTAGGTAGTGCCCGCTTTTGCGGTTTATGTAGCGGCTTTGATGCCACTCGGTGCGCCAGCACGGGTGACTCTGGGCATCATTTTCCCGCACCCTAACTGACCTCCCATAGGTGGTACTAATAAACTGTAGCTCCTTCTCTTGTGCATATCCTGCCCTGTTCGACGATCGGTCGATAACAACAAAGCGAAGCGGGAGAAAGTATTCGTTGAACAGCGCTGGGGGATCGAGATTCGAGAGTCGCGCAGGTGTACGACTCCATTGCTTTGATGAAATCGGATACGTGTGAATTCATGGCGCTGAAGGCATTGGTATGGGATGCAGGCAACGGGCCTAGTATATAGACTTGTGGACTCGTAGCCCTTGCTTGTGAGGAGCGGTGGATCGGTAGGAGACTCATGATCTCGTGGGGTCGAGGTATTGCGATTTGTAGAGCGCTCGGTGGGCGGCGTCGCGGTCGATGCTGGAGCGTCGGAGGAAATTTGAAAGGTCGCGAGGTAGGATATTGGGTATCGCCCCTGTTAAAGACGAGTCTTGTTAGCTTGCTGTCCCGCTTGAAGTGGTGTGGGAGGCCGAGGGGGAATGGCCGAAACGAATGGAGGGTACTTGGACACTCGTCCATGATTCGACAACGAGGCGTGGTTGGTGAGTTTCCAATTCGCGATTGCAATAGAGCGGAGCTTAAAATGCCAAAATGCTAGCTGTACGGCAGAATCGTGGTATTGTCGAGACGTGGATGTTCTCCCATTCCCGTCAATTTCGCTTGTGTAGGCAAAGTTTCGTTGTCGATCCCACTTTTCTTGGGGACGAGGCGGGAGGAGGACCTTGATGGCTGCGCGTCTGTCGCGTTTGCATCCCGTTTGCATCCCGTTTGTTGCCTTGCCAGCCAAAGCAGGCAGGCCCAATGTGTCCTGGGGATTGCATTGTCACGCCTTTTGTCAGTCTATTCAGTCCAGTCAGATCGATATGTCTGGTGCGCGATGCTGACGGAGAAACCAACGATGAAAGTCCGCTTCCGCCGATGGATTCCAGCTCTCGTCGTCCCCGGGCCCCTTAGAGGGACCATGGAAGCCGAGGAAACGAATAACCACGAACACTGGTCGGGCTATCGCTTGCAAAGACGATACATCCGCTAAGTGCTCTCTTCGCGGCTTCGCCTTCATTTGCTTGCTTGTCTTGAACGAACAGTGCTAACACCTTTGACCCAAACAGATGCCATCCCGAATCCGATCCTCCACCGCCGGCTCGTTTAAATGCTTCTCGGACGCCAATACCTCGATACCCCACCCTAGCCCAGAATCTCAGCATTCATAGCCTGGGCATCCTCCCTCCAGTTACAACAAGTATCAAGACCCAACGGACTCTCTTCGATGAAGTCCTGGAGCAAAGTGTCTTTCCCAGTTCCTGAACATTAGGATGATCTCCTCAGGATCGCTCTCGTCGGCTTCAATCCATCCAGCTTGAAGCGGTTGACAAGAAACGTCCTGAGGGTACGTGAATCCTTCCGGAGGTTGGCCCACTCTAGCCATCGAGCCCAGGCGTCGAAGACACCTTCAATAACTTTGTACCTGTTGTCCCGATCCCCACAGTTACCGTGGACTGTGGCACATATAGAAGAACACAAGACATATCGCAACAGTACAATCTTCTCCACCTTAATATCACAACATCTACCTCAACGTCCCGAACCATGCCCTTTACGAACTTGCATTCAAATAATTGACGAAAATCCCAAAGATTTGAACACTGGTGACTTGCGTGCTCCTCGGTCTCGCAGCTGGAACCGCCAAGCACCGCATATGTCTACCTCCGTTAGCCCCCGTACACATGAACCCCTCAAGTTGCCCGTCGTCTGACATACTCTGTCTTCATCCAGGCCCTATTGTCCATAACACGCAATCAAGATCGCCGCTCTCATTGGGAGTACCATTTATGACAGGCCAGGATCAACATTCTGTTGGCTTTCCCCGGCCAGACACTTTCCCTCCTCCTTCTGCCCTTCTTTTTCATGTACACCCACTTGTATCCTCTTTTCCTCAGCAGCTTCGATCTCCAGCATTACTACCTCCTCCTTTTCGAGGAAAAGCCGATACCCAGGAGCCATATTCTCAAGCTCTCCAAACTGCGGCTGGTGAACATACTCGAAAACTAGGCGACAGTTGTAAGCGTTCCAATCCCTACTTCTGAATGCCCGAAGACCACTAAGAGCGAAACTTACAGAAATGCGCCCAGAGGTTGTAATCAACCCACCAGTTGAACATCATCAAGAGATCGGTGGTAAGAATAAGATCGAGGTTGAGTCCGGACTTGAGCCCGCCTCCGCCGCTTCTTTTGACTCGGATCCATTTGTAACATGCATGCAAGGTTTCGGGGACGATGACCTTGGTAATGGTGTTTCTAACGCGGTCGTTGCTGAGGCCAAATGAGCTCTGGATCGCCGACATAATGTTGTGGCGACGTCTTTTGGCGCTGGCAATAGCAGCTGCCTATTGGGAGGTTGGCGGTGTGTCCATGGTGCAAGGGTGTGCTTCCTCGGGGGTTCAGTTGGTGGTTGGGATATTGCAAAGTGGAATGTAGGATGGTGGTGATGATGGATGGTGATGGTGAGTTTGATTCAAGCGAGAGCCAACGGAGCAGGCAGAAGTCACGAGCGCTGATAGCGATAAGGGAAGGGGAAAGGACGGGAATGGACGCGAAACGCGTGTGAAAGACAGACAGGAGCTGGGTCAGTATTGATGGTAAGTACGCGTTCGGTCCTGGCCGCCCTTTCCTGGTTGCTCTTGCCTTCTTTGTTTGTCGTTCCGAGGCAGCTTTCGTCCAGTAAGGCAGCCTCCACGCAGGCTCCAGCCTGCTGTTTTGCGTTGTCATCCACTCCTCCCTGACAGCACCATCGTCTCTGACTTTACTTTAAGCTGCCATCCAATATGCCRCGGTCAGCAGTCACGATGTCTTTCACTTTGGGAGACACAGCAACAACMRCCGCAACAACTACTACGGRATCCACAAACGCCAGAAAAAGCTCCCTCTGTCGTGGCCCCCGCCGCGCCGACGATCCCTTCCGGAACGATGGGCACACGGCCATACGCCTTATGCGCACATAAGATTTCAGAGATATCAACCCCAATGGACCCGTTGTTGGTCAAGAGCGACTGTGATGAACGGAGATCTGGAGCAATAGTTGCCCATCTGTTTTTCTTCCGCTTGCTAACTTTGATTCTAACAGACTTCCCGGTTTTTGACGATGCAGCGTATCCTCCTTCGTTCGGACGAGACCACAGGTGGCAACCACGAACACACAATGATATGGACTCCATGCCACATCCACCAGGTTCCGCGGCTCCCTAGGCCCGGGCTTCCCTCCATACTCGGTCGCTATATACCGTGTAAGGTAGTAGCGTTGACCTCCGTGTCGCTCTGCTGCTTGCCATTTGACCTAGCAACGGGTCAAGATCACTTACTTTCGCGAATGTGGGAGGACTCGCCATGCGCAAGGAATAAATTGCTGCAAACGACGCGCGGTTGTCCTTTTCCAACTCCGGTACTGTGACAAAACCACAACAACCATCCTCCCAACTCCAAGCTAGTCCATTATCCCATCATTCAAGCTACATAGCTTCGACTCTTCGAGTAACAATCACGACGGAAAGCATATCCAATTCTGATGGCGCCGAAGAAAACCACCGAAGATGGCAAATCCTTCCAGAAGCAGATTGAAGCTCTCCAACATCAAATCGAAAATTCTAGCAAAGCCCACATTTCAGAGCTTGTGAAGATTCGAAGCCAGGCTGCGGGGTTCCAGGAGGAGATTGAATCTTTGCGGCAGCAAGTCCAAGATGCCAATGCTGCTCTCGAAAAGGCAATGAAAGTTGAAAATTCTGGTTCTCGACTTTTGCAGGCCATACCTATCCGGCAGGCCGTAGACGCCAAGTCTCGGCCACAGATATCATTCGCACAATTCTGCAACTTCTTCGCATCCGGTCCTCAACTCCTCGAAGAAGACTGGTACACAATTGTGCCTCACCTCACCAGTCAGAAACCGTCAACCTCTTGCGAACTTCCTCTGCCCACCGAGTTCTGGGAGGTTGGAGACACCTGGGGTCCCGAACGAGCAAGCTATCCCTCGGTCGCTTCCGACGGGGTGCTGGAATCATGCTTGGGTCTCTATGCCGTCTTGAAGGATTCTTCCCGTCAGGATTGTGACTGGCGGAACATGGCCCTCTTGTCCGTGCGTCAGTTGATGAAGGAGATGCTCAGCAGGGGCATCGTCTACCAGGGGCTTATCTGTCTGATTGCCAACATGGTTGTCGGGCTCGTCGAGACGAAAAAGCTGCAGAAGGACGATCCCTTGCTATTCGCTATTTGGCAAGTCGTTGCCTGTGCGGACGAGATGCTGACCCATTTGTTGTCCTCGGAAAGAAGGGCGTTCCGGGATATTCTTACGGGAGACTGGTCTGATCTTGCTCGTTCCATCATGTTTCACTCACAAACAGAGGATCACAAGGACCTTCGCCCTTTCGACCTTGTTCTACAGGCATCACTCAAGCCAGGCCGCATCTATTACCACACCTCCAAGGTTGGAGTAATTGTGAACAGGGATATGGATAGCAATCAGCGGCGCTACATTGTGCTTGACTTTGATACCAGGAGACTCCGTGTCGTGGAGGGAGAAAGATGGGATGTGAAGGACAATGGGACTATGGTTGGTGTTAAACTCCTTGGAAATGATAAAGGGACTGGTTACTGCTTTGCGATTGACAAACAATCGTGGGAGCTATTGATGTCAAATACGCTGGACGGTTAAAGATGTTCTGCTCCAAAGCAGAAAATGGGGTTTTACCCACTGCTGACGGGTTCACTCATGTACATATGGGAGATAGACAACAAATACAATCAGTATAGGTAATGGCTGTAATCCACTGTCCATGGACAATGCCTAGAAATGCACGTAGTACTCTCAGACGGAACAATCTTTGGTCTGACATAGCCTGTCAGAGGCCCGCACGGTGCTGTTCTTGCTTCGCCCTCCTAGGCAAGATCTCGGTATTCAAATTCCGCGTGAGGTCACAACTGAAGCAAGGCTATGGTCTTGGCATGACCGATTAGCGAAAGCGGTGGTGATGCTCTCGAGAACACCTCGTCAAGGGCCAAGGCGAATAAATATTACATTTCTGGAAGTCTCTGACCAACGCGTATTTCCCACAGATTGGGGAGTTTTATGGCTAATATTAACAGGTCCTGTCCGGCTCCGTCGGCATCAACTCAAGTGCTCATGGGAAAAACGTCCACGTTGATCGTGCAGCCTTGTAAGTGTTGTGGGGCCAACCGGCAGGAGCATCCCTGCACCTCGTCCGTCAGCCTTTCGACAGGTAAATTCCGCATGTAGCGCCTGCAGGCTTCCTTTCTGTTCTTCGAGGTCCCATAAATAGCTGTTTCCACCTTCCTTTCACCTTCTGGCGGATCTGACTTTTCAAACCAGCTGAGAGATATGAGTTGGTTTGGCCGACCGTGTGTTGTGTCGTGGAGGGGCTTGTGGAGTTCCTTCGCTAGCTCATAGCCTCATCGGCTATCTCATTTTGTTGCCCCAGATTCCACAGTGCGCTGGAGAGATTCCGCCAGAAAGTGTTCACTTGTTTGGCCAGATAGGGAGCTAGTTCCTTGCGACTAACGGAGTGCGACTGGACCTGGCCGTCAGTAAATATGTAGCAGGGAGCGTTGTGCTGACTGCCTGGAAACCGGCGCAACGTGAAAATGAGGGGCATGTTCTTTTTGTCTAATTATACGTACATTGTTCATATCTTTTCTACATACATCACTACCCTATGCTATGTATATCCCCATATAGAGGTACGAAGTGGATTCAGCGTCTCCAAATGTCGAACAAAGGACCAGCTTCTCTTCTCGTCACACCTCCGCATCTTTCCATGCTTTCCAGACAGCTCTTTTTCTAGTAGCTGTAGCAAAGTTTTGAGGTCTGCGTGCTCATGACCTCCGAGACCTTGATGTCCGGGACCAGGTTGAGGTAGGGCATAACATCGTCAAGCGTAGCTTCGCCGGGGTTGCTTTGGTTCTGAGTCTTAGGGCCGCCGAACTCGGTAGTACGGGTTTCGGGCTTCTCCATCTGCCATAGAGCCCACAGGCGGTCGATTTGGGCGTGGTGGAGGAAGAAAATGGGATCTATCAGATCGTGGCTGTCAGCATGTGTATAGTTTTGAGTCGGAAACTGGCCTTATAACGTCATGACTTACCGTTGGGGGAGGTGGCAGGCGACATGTCACCACCCACGGCCGAATGGATCGCGCCGTGCGGGCCGCCCTCGAGCTTGTAGCGGAAGTCCTTATAGTTGTCCAGGGCGGCGACCTCGTCGACGGCTTTTTTGTTGTAATGCTCGGCCAGCATGTCGCCAGGGAACGCGATGCCACTGTTCCAGTTGCGGGCAAGGCAGTGAGGCTGGTAGCCTTCCATGGTATAGGCGACTTGGAAGCCCTTGAGCGGGCCGTCGACAAGACACTTCTTCTTGCTACTCTCCATGGGACCAATGGCGGGGTCGCCGTTGCCGCCGAAGCCGGTCATGGCGTCCCAGACGGGCGCCTTGGTCGGATCGTCCGCGTCCAGCGTCCAATCCCAATATGCCATAGGACCAGTGTATCCACAGTCCCGGAGAGAGTCTTCGTAGACCTGAACAAAGAGTCGGTGCCAGGGAAGGAACATGGCCACCGAGTGGACTGCGAGTTCGGGAGGTTAGGCAACGATAAAGAGAAGTGAATGACCGGATGAACGTACTGGTCTTGTCTAGGTGGGTGTGGACATAGGGGAAATCGTCGTAGCGTGTGGTGTTGAGGCCTATGCCCGAGGGCTTGGTCTTGAGGCACAGCACAGCATCAATGTATTGCTTCTGGACGTCGGCGCCCAGAGCTCGCCACTCCACACGCTTAGCAGGATTGGAGCAGGCGTTGTCGGCCTGGCGGGGAATCGTCGCGGCAGCACCGAGGCTGGCGGAAAGAACGAGACAGGACATGGAGAGGCGCATGCTTGAATCAATGAATGAATGGATCGGTAATTGTTGGAAAAGAAAAGACTCTTAGAGTTGGTGATGTCAAGAGGCACGGAGGAGAAGCTCATCCATGGTAACGGAACATGGCAGCAACTTATACTCGTTTGTTCTGACCGACTGGTACGTTGTCGAGTCCTCCTTGCTTGCTCTGAGGCTGTCCACTATACCCCTTGGCCTTGGTATGGTTACGGGGTTATACGAAGGTAAGTCTCCTTTCAACGCCGAGGTGAGTGGATTGGCCAGTACGAGGTGGGCGGTGTATCACCCTAGCCTTGTTTCGGTATTCTCCAAGTGTTTACGACTAACCTTCGTCGCCTCGCGTGGTTTATGCTACTATATGTGTAAGGATTGCCATAATATTGATGAGCCGAACGTTAGACTGGCCATTGATCCAATTAAGTCAAGTATCCACTGTCTTCTCTGCATGCCGAAGTAACTGACTGGACGATGGATGTCTCCACCTCGTATTACTGCACATGACCCACATATATCTATTAATCAGGGGCTACAGGGGCTTATCGGCATGCCTGGCCGAACAAGTAATTGCTCTTGCGATGTTCTCCCAACTTTATCTTTTCATCGGACTCTATCACTCTAGGCGGTCTCCAAGGAAGGCGTGTGCGGCGTCCGGAGCGAGGGTGTGGTCGGCTTTAGACGATATCCGTCTTCTATCGCTGTGAGGATGCTTTTACGCTTGTCCCGAAATTCAATTACATCCGCTGGCCACTAGTGCGCTACCTTATCCTCGCTCTGCCTAAAACAACACCCGATATGAATGTCGAAGCCTTAGGCGGCACGAGCCGACTAGAGCGACTGTGTAATTGTTTACTGCGACTGTGTGGAGCAGACTTTTCGCTGCAAAAACCCCAGACCTATCAAGGCTTGGCATCAGGTCCATCACCAAAAACACCACCAGAAGTCATCATCTGGAACGACGACAATGAGAGCTCAAAACCACGTCCTTCTCAACGTCGAAATTCACATTCACACGTGGAGGCCTCTCACCGGCCCTCTACACCCCCGGAACTAACCCTAACCGACCCTAACCGCTAACTCTAACACTAACTAACCCTAAAGGTGTGTTCGTTTCCGCTGTAAAAAGTTAAAAAGTTAGAATTTTTGGTGTAGAAACACCTCTACTGCGTTGCTGCTTTACTGCGCCCGTGCAGCGTTCGGTTTAAAAACCTTATTTTTCATGCACGCCCTGCAACTACCTGCAACCACCTGCACTTACTCCAAATCTTCGATCTAACCAATCAGAAGCCCAGAATCCTTCAAATTCTTAACCGCAGTCTTTACTGCCAGACAGCTCGATTTTGAGCTGTAGTGCAGTAAAAAGCGCAGTAAGAACCAGCTCTTCAGTACCCAACTCCCTATAAATATAGGGGGTGGTGTTACGAACTTAAGCGACACAGGGGCCGCCCAGACCACCGGGTCCCGACAGCCCCGCTTGAGTAAGCAGGTGTAACCCTCGGGGACAAGAAGGGCGTACAGGATAGCACTAGCATGCAAGTGCTCACAGACGCATAGGCTCACGGTG
>RANZ01000188.1:0-59373 GCA_009805285.1 Neurospora terricola FGSC 1889 | reverse complement strand
GCCGGACAGACAAGGCGATATTTTCATCATTCCTTTGAATATTACCCAGCTCAGCGGTGACGATGTCAGGTTTGGAAGCGGTCGGTGCACCTCTGAACACCATTACATCTGTTCTCAGCATGGCTGATCGTGTGAAGTAGGGTATGCGAACGGACGAGGAGTTACTTCAACCCTCGAGAGATGATGTCGGCGGGCCAGCTGCYGAGGATCCAAGTCACTTGGGAGCTGGCGCTGGAGAATACCAATATCAACCACTTCTGTCCAAGAATCACATCCGCCTCCTTCTTATCAAGCCACTCGCCCCAGGCTCAACCGAGGAGTCTCAACCAATTTGTGCCACCCTACACCAGGTCGAATTTGACTCAGGACACTTGACTACCCGACTATATAGAGCTCTATCTTACGAATGGGGTGCGCCCCCAAAGAAAGATGAAGATAGCCCAATCATCATCCTTGAAGGTCATGCTATTCGCATCCGGAAGAATCTATACAACGCACTTAAAAAATATAAGATACTTTAAGAGCGGAATATGTGATTCGGGTCTTTKGTTATGGGTAGACGCACTTTGCATCAACCAGAGCGACGTACAGGAGAGGGGGCATCAGGTGCGGTTGATGCAACGGATTTATGAGACTGCAGAGATGGTACTTGTATGGTTAGGAATGGGTGATGAGTTCACCAATGCGGCGATGAAAGTATTGAATCTTGAGGCGGATGAGTTCCAATACCTTTTATCCAAGGAAAAGCTGGATCGCGATGAGCTGCGCGGAATCCGAAAGATCTGCGAGATGGGGTACTGGCGGCGAGTATAGATTCTACAGGAAGTAGTGCTGGCGAGGAACTACCTGGTTATCTGCAACCAAGACTTCGTGTCAGAGAAATTTGAAAGAGCGCTGGCCGTTCTGAGTAAACACAATTGGAACTGGGCCCGGAGACCAACCCCACGCGAGCTCTCTCTCGTACAAGCAGGCCTCATTCCGCCAGGGGAGACTGTAGCACAAGAGATTATAAGGTGGAGGAATATAGAAGGGAAAAAATCGCCACTTATTGGGTGGCTGAGGATATGTTTGAAATACGGTTTCGGGGCAACGGATCCAAGGGATTATGTTTATGCGCTCTTGGGAATCTCGGACGACTGTGAAGGAAAGATTGAGCCGGACTATTCGAAATCGGCGAGGCCGGTATATTCATCTACTCTTGCAATAACGATGGACAGGACCAAAGGGTTTAATAGCGGTTTCTGTGGAAATTTTGCAAAGTTGATGGGTTTGCGATGGGGCGTCGGTGGCCAAATGTGGGATAAAATGCGAAGGAAAGTTAGGAAACAAGAATACCGGAGGAAATTTGAATCTGCCAGACTGGCTTCTCTACAGGCCATGTCTGAAAGATTGCCACCAACTGAGACGCGGCAGCGTAGAGGTAGTGTCAACCCGTGAAGGAACAGCCTCATAGGTAGTGAAAGCTTGGGTGGTGAAACGGGTATCAGGAGGGCTCTTTTGATGGGCAAGGTGTGGTTTTGATTAGAAGAAAGCCAACAACGGGGACGCTCCAGAAGTCCAGGTTTAAATACCCCTCGTACTATCCGCCCTGTGCACCTTCCCAGTAGCCACCCAGCACGTCGTGATCACCCTCTTTAGTCAACGCACAACCTCTCCTATCAACCAGAACCAGCCGGGTCCAGCTGACACCAAATGACCACGGATGAGCCACAGACCACCCCACCAAGAACATATTGACTGGCAATGATCGTCCCCCTCACACCTTCCAGTCTGGCTTCCGAGCAGGCCTAATATCGTGGCTTCCTGAGCTGGCGATGGCTTCCTTCCTGGGCTAGCAGGCGCCTTCTGCATATATAGGTCATCCTTCCACTTCCTTCCAAGCGAGGCTTGTGGGCAGATGGCAGTAAGGGGGAACCCATCGGTCCTGACATTCTAACTCACGGAAGGTTCAAGTTGCCCAAAAACACCCCGAACCCACCTAGTGATACGTCCACTGCTCCCAAGAAACTCAAACCATCAACAAATGTGTTCCTTCAAAATTTGGTATCAAACTCCGTATATAAACCGAGTGAGACYSCGCTGCCTAATCGCCTCATCAATAAACAGCCTGACAATTTTCCCATTAACAAGAAACGCCGCCCAATGCAAAGAAAATAATAAACGCATAGCGTGAAGCGTGAGAGACCGCACAAACCATGGCACACGAAGGCCCCAGACACCACACAATTACTCCAGCTTGGCCAGAATAGCCTTCTCTCTCTCCGCCTTGCGCTTCTCGAACTGCTTGACGGAGTGTTTCCTCTCGTTCTCCTCCCTCCTCTTGATAGCCGCAAGCTCCTCGCGCTTGATCTCGGCCGCCTTCTTGACCACCTTGGGCAAGTGCCTGTGACGGGAGATGCGCTTGATCTCGGGCATGTGCGAATACCTCTCAACCAAGGTCTTGTTGTATTCGAGGGCCTGTCTCTGCTTGGTCGCCTTGACGCCGCTGCGCTCCGAGGCATTGGCACGCCACAAGCGGATGTTACCCTGTATATCACGTTAGCCGTGCTGATCAAAGAGTTGGAAGACAGAGGGAGGGGACATACATCGTCACTGCCGCTGAGAAGGTACTTGGAGTCCATGGTCCAGGTAGTCCGGAACACCCTCTGCATACGCTTGGTATGGTAAACGTCGCGAGACATACCCTGGTCGCGGCGCCACACCCTGATTGTGCGATCGTACGAACCAGTCACGAGCTCCTCACCAGTAGGAGAGAACTCGACATCCATAACTGCCGCAACGTGACCCTTCTGAATGTTTTGCGCCTTGGTGAAGTTCCTGGCATCGAAGAGGTAGACGTTGTGATCTTCCGAGGCAACGGCCATGTTCATCGCCTCCATGGGGTTGAAGACAATGCGGTTGGCGGCGAACTTGAGGACAGTCTTGATGACGGGCATGTTTGTGCGCAAATCGAAGAGAATAACAGAGCGGTCTGTGCCGACGGAACCAACGATGGAGGTCTCAACCTGGTTGAAGCAAACGTCGGTGATGGTGTCGGTGTGGTTCGGCCACTGTATTGTCTGAGGAGCCGTGCTGTGCTCTAGATCCCAAACACGAATGCAGCCGGCACCCGAGGAGGCGACGAAGGAGTTGGCGGTGCGGTGGAACGAGAGAGCCGTGTATGGTCCACCTTCTTGCCATGTCGCAAGTGGCGTAGGAGTCTCAGTCTTGGTATAAGGGTCCCAAAGCTTGATGCCATCGGTGGCGCATGTGAGGAGCTTCTTGTCGTTGGTGAAAGTCATTCCCTTGACAATGTTGTTGTGAGCGGCCGCCTTCCATGCTTCGTCCCGTGTTGTGAGATCCCAGACCTTGACGATACCATCACCAGAACCGGAAGCGATTGTGTGTAGCGAGTTCTTGTCCTTGGCCATGCTGTAGACACCTTGAACGTGGCCATTTCCTAGCTGGCCGAGGAAGGGCTTGGCGAAGACTCTCTCCAACTTGACGGCATTGAGGGCTCTCTTGTACTCGCGAGCGCGCTCGAAGGGATGGAGTTCGGGCGCAAGGTTACGAGGTGCGCGGGTGACGTCGTTACCGGGGGCCTGTTGGGCCGAGATGTTTCGGCTGAGAGCTTTGATCTGTTGCCGCAATGTCAGTGGTGAGCCTGGAAATAGGTATGCGAATCTTGATCGGCGTCGCGTATGGTAGGCCTAAGTACCTTCATGGTGGTGGTGTTTCTCTGTTGATGATGTCGAAGGTGTCGTGGATGAAGGCTACCAAGGCCGACGGGTATCGAGTGTAAAGATGTTGATGAGTCGTATGAGATCGGGTAGGATTGAAGTCTGTCGGTTCACCTTGTCGCAAAGCCCAGGTGCTGTGATACGGTCTCGACCTTGGAATGAATGGATGGATGGATGGATGCCGGGAGTGTCTGTCGCCAATTGGGGAGCACAGTCGGACACGGGCAGTTTGACAGCTCCTCCCCTCCCCTTCCTCTGGAGAAATTTTGGCGGGGTCTGGCGGCAAGAATCTTGACCGCCTTCTTGGCTCTTTCCTAAACGCTTAGTCTTCAAATGTTAGAGCTTCACTGTTGAGGATGGACAGGGCCTGAGCTGCCGAGAGCTGGGCTTGCCTGCCGTGAGATGGCAGGGATCTGTAGGTGGATGTCTCCAGCTAATTACGTCGCGCCTAGCAGCCTAGCGGTACGTACAGTGGTCTCCGTTAGTGGACATGCCGCCTGCACTTGCCCGACTTGGGTAACAGCTGCTCCAGCAGACGGTGGTGAGGTTCGTCACGACACCAACGGGTGAACAACCTGAGCTCCAACTTCAACACCCGAACAACCTCCAACCACCAACCCTCTCCGACGACACTCTGCGACCACCGGTACGCCGCATATCCCACCGCGACCTCGAGTAATCACTGTCACATTCGATAGCCAAACTCTCGATTTATACTACCATCGTTTACCACTTGGCGACCGGGACAAACAGCACACGACACAATGGCCCAGGGCGAAGCATCAGAGAGAGTGCGCGAGGCGCAGAAGGTCGTCTCGACCGATCCTCGCCAGGCCGAGCAGATTTACAAGGATATCATCTCCAAGCCGCCATCAGTCACCTCTGACGCCGCCATTCGGGAATACGAGACAGCTTTGATTCACTTGGGAGAGCTCTATCGCGACGAGAAGTAAGAGTGGCGGGTGTATGTCGTGGTCATCGAGGAGGGGCATGGTTACTAACCTCCCATCAACCTACAGGAACACACAAGGCCTTGTAGACCTCGTAACTCAGAGCCGCACAGTTCTCTCTTCGTTCGCAAAGGCAAAGACGGCAAAGCTCGGTACGACCCCGCCATCAGCTTGGCTCTGCTGTGCAAGCTCATGAGAATACTAACACTTGTTCATACAGTCCGCCAGCTCCTCGACCTCTTCGAAGCCATCCCCGACTCTCTCGACATCCAGATTTCCGTCACCAAGTCGTGTATAGAATGGGCCACATCAGAGCGCCGCTCTTTCCTCCGCCAGAACCTCGAAACCCGTCTCGTTACCTTGTACATGGCCAAGCAGTCGTACTATGATGCCCTGACGCTCATCAACGGTCTCCTTCGTGAGCTCAAGCGCATGGACGACAAGCTCGTCCTCGTCGAAGTCCAGCTGCTCGAGTCGCGGGTATACCACGCCCTGGGCAACATCGCCAAGGCCCGCGCCGCCCTCACCAGCGCGCGCACGAGCGCCGCTTCCGTCTACACCCCTCCTCTGCTCCAGGCCAACCTGGACATGCAGTCGGGCATGCTGCACGCCGAGGACAAGGACTTCAACACGGCCTTCAGCTACTTCATCGAGGCGCTGGACGGCTACCACACGCAGGACGAGCCGCAGCGGGCCCAGGCCGCGCTGCAGTACATGCTTCTCTGCAAGATCATGCTCAACCTCGCCGACGACGTCAACCAGCTCATGACCTCCAAGCAGGCCGTCAAGTACGCCGGCAAGTCGCTCGAGGCCATGAAGGCCATCGCCCGCGCCCACAGCAACCGATCTCTCGAGGAGTACGAGCGCGCCCTGGCGGCCTACCGGTACGAGTTGGGCAGCGACACCTTCATCCGCAACCACCTGCGACGCCTGTACGATGCCATGTTGGAGCAGAACCTGATCAAGGTCATCGAGCCCTTCAGCCGCGTGGAGATTGACCATATTTCCAAGATGGTCGGTTTGGACACCCAGCAAGTGGAAAGGAAGCTGTCGCAGATGATCCTGGACAAGGTGATCATTGGTGTGCTGGACCAGGGTGCCGGCTGCCTCATCATCTATGATGAGACGCACCGGGATGAAGCGTACGATGCGGCGCTGAAGACCATTGAGAAGCTTAGCAATGTGGTTGATGTGCTTTATACGAACCAGGCCTCTCAGCTTGAGTAAAAAGCGAGTTTCAAGGCAGAGAAGCGGGTTTGAATGGATGGTTTGGGGTTTTACAACTTGGGGTTCGTCTGTAACATTACGCTTAGATATTAGTTGGGCGTATTGAAATGAGCACGATAAACCGCATGAACATTTGAGTTTTGAGCCTGGTGGTGGTCCTTCGCTTGTGTTGCAAAACTGTGATATGGATGTCCAAATTTCAGAAACTAGAAGCAACCAATGTTTGTACAAAGAACCTTGACAACAAAACAACAACTTGGTATCTCCTACTCATGCATCCATACTTTGGGTATCCAGTCCTTCTTTCACTGTCCTTCTTCCCTTCTTCCCTTCTCCTTCATCACCTCCCATATTCACTACACCCCTATTCCATCTACTCCTCACAACAAATACATCCAGACATTACGCACCAACAGTCCTACAATCCCTTCAATTACCACAAACTCTCATCCAAAAGTTTAACTAACACACACGTCCTCTCCGCCTCGTCCTATCAACCCGTCCCTCCACCCTCCTCCGTTCCCCAACCAAAAAAGCATAAACCCTCCTCACCAACTCCCCCTCGCTCCACCCCCCCTTTTCTTCCTCTCTCATCCCGAAAACACCACCATAAAGCTCATCACCCCCCCACGCCCGTCTAAACATCTCCCGGAAATCGTAAACGACGTCCAAGTGCCATTGCTCGATTACCACGGTCTCGTCTATGGGAAGACCAGTGAGTGGGTCGTAGGTGGTTTGGAGGGGGGAGGGGGTGTAGGTTTTGTGGAGGAAGCGTTGGAGTTGGGGAGGGAGGTGGTGGGGGGCGGAACGTAGAGGTTGTTTGCCTTTGGATTTGGACTGGAGGGAGCGGTGGTTGGCGATGGTTGAGGAGAGGATTTCCCAGTGGGAAGTGGTCCACAGGTGGGTGGGTGGTGGGAGTTGTTCCTGGGTTGGGAGTTGTTGGTGGTGATGGGTGGCGGATGCGGAAGCGCCGGCTGAGGTGGAAGCACCGGTGGAAGCACCGGTGGAAGCTTGGCTATCCAGATGTTGAGAGGTCGAGGGCTGAGAGGGTTGTTGTTCAGTAAGAGAGGAAAGTGGTGGGAGAGATGGATAAAGCGGCTGCAGAGGCTGAAGAGGCTGCAGAGGCGTGACAATGTTGCGGTTGGAAGGGGGGATAGGAGGCGGCAGTGGTCTGCGGCGCCCATGGCCGAAGAGAGAGACGCCGGAGCGGATGACGGGGGAGTTTTCGAGGGTGGACGTGGGTTTAATGAGCGGTGGTTGTGGTGGTGGTGGTGGTGGTGGTGGTGGTGGTGGTTGACGTGGTTGACGTAGTGCAGCAGCAACTTCTGGTTGTGGTTGTGGGTGTAGTTGCCGTTCCCGTTGCCGTCCTCGTCCAGGGATTAGTGGGCGAGGGAATGGCGGCGGGGGTCTCGGTGCCCGTGCTGCTGGCGCTGGTGCTGGTGCTGGCGCCGGTTCATGCTCGTACCATTCGATATCATCATCCATATCCATATCCATATCCATATCCACGTGCATCTCCACTTCGTCGTCCGGTTTGTGCTCTTCTTCGTCCTGATAGTACTCATCGAACCTCTCAGGCGTGTTCTCCTGAATTCTCTCCGAGCCAGCAGGACTAGGAACAGGACTGCTCTCCGTTTGGGTGCTAGGCGAGCTGGTGATAATCACAGGAGTCGAGCGACCCCCGAATACAGGACGCCTCTGTTCAACGTCTGCGTTGCGTCGAGGAGTAGGCGACTGTCGGACGCTATTGGCAAACTCCACCACACGGCCGGGAGTGCGACCCTTAGTCGGCGGTCGCAAGGCAGACTTGATAGGGGAGGAGTTCTTGTCGGGCAGAGATCTAAGCGGTGGTGGTTCGAAACTTTCCTCGGTGGATGATTGTTCTTCTTCGAGTTCCACGATCTCGTCGTAGTCGTCCAAGTCCTCTTCAGGCTCTTGCTCTTCTTCATTCTCGTTGTTCGGTCCGTACTCAACGCTCTTAGCGGGCGGGTCCGAGAACAGCTTGGAAATGGACTCCTTTATACCAAACAGCAACTGCTTAGGTTTGTCAGTTATCGAGTTTGGAGTGGTGCCTGAGCCTGAGTCGTTGTCTTTGAGATGTACAGTCGTGACAGTACTGGTCTTTGTTCCGCCGTCCCGTTCGAACAAGGGGAGCTTAGCCCCTGGTTCGCGTCGCATTGGAGTGAAGTTCTGTTTCTGAGGGACCGGAGTGTAGATGCTTCCAGACTGTGGTGGTGAAGAGGAGCCGACGATTGAGGAAGAGTGCCGAAGTACACGCTGTGCCGGTTGCAGGGGTCGTGAGGGTTGCCCTGACAACACGGGAGCTGTACCCAACGGTGAAGGCTGAAACGGCTTCTGAGAAACTGGCACGGAGAGACGTTGAGATGACGGAACGCGACCTATAGGAGTCGTTCCCAGCTTTCTCTCAGCGTGACCTGTAGAAAGATTTTGTGACCGCTCCGAAAGAATTCCCGAACCTGATGACACCTTCCCGTTGGCTTGACTCTGCCTATCGAGGACTTTGGGTTCAGGCAGAAGAGAAGCATTACCCTCTGGACCCTGCAAGCTTAACTCCGGAATAGGTGCCGGCGATGAGAAGAAGCCCGAAAGATTCGCTTTCTTGTTCGGAACTGGCTTCAACGCAGGCCGGAACTTCTTGGCCCGACTGGAGTGAAGCAGGCTAAACTCTTCCAGCTCGTCACTTTTGTCTGCGGCTGTGTTCAGTTGATCGCGCACGATCTGACTCTTGTTGGATTGCCCGCGGGAGCTCGGCTGGGGCTGCTTGGGGGAGGGAAGAAAGCTGGCAGGATCATTCTCCTTCAAGTGAGATTTGGCTTTGACTGCAGGAGATGAACGCATGGCTTCGAGGAGGAAAAGATCCTCCTCCTCTTCTTCCTCCTCTTCATGTTGCTCCTGTGCCTGTTCTCCCTGCTCGACTTGGTGATGACTTTCTTCTTCCGTATAACCCATCCGGTGGTCTTGCTCGTGCTCGTGCTCGTGCTCGTCTCTCTGCTGCCCAAGCGGAGATTCTTCACGTTGATGGTTCTCTTCCGCATGAGCCATATCGTAGTCTTCGCCTCCGGTGTAGTCCTCGTGGCGTGCCGTTTCCACTTCAGGTGCTTGTCGCTCTCTCGAACTTCGCTGTTGATCACCTCGCGAGGAAGCCCTACCGCGCTCGAGCAGCGACTCGCGTTGGCGACTTGCTTCCGAACCACGACTCGTCCGATGCTCTTGACTTTCCTCCGCATAGTCATCTCGGGCTTCCTCCGCCTCTCCCCTTTCCCGCTCTGCCGAACTTCGCTGGTGGTCACGCCGCCAGGACCCTCCGCCTCTGTCGGACTGGGACTCTTGTCTGTGACTGCTCTCTTCCCCATAGCCCGAGTGCTGCCCTTCCCTTTCTTCTTCATACTCATGCCGCTCGTCCTCGGCTTCAGTCACCTCTCTAGTTTCCCGTTTTCCTGAGCCGCGCCGGTGATCATCTCGCCTTGAATCGCTAGCTCGGCTGGACTGCGACCCGCGCGGCCCGCGCGACCAGTGGCGGTGACTTTCTTCAACACGACTCGATTGACGACCTCCTCTCTCTTCCTCATACTCATGTCGCTCCTCCCCCACAATTTCTTCCGTCACCTCCCGCACCTCCCTCGCTTGCCGCTCTCCAGAGCTTCGCCGGTGACCACCATGTTCCCAAGAAGAAGAAGACGAAGCTTTACCTCGGTCAGACCGATTAGAGCGGGAGCTCCCGTGTCGGCGGCTTTCCTCACCACGACCTCCCGAGCGGTAGTGTTCACTCTCATGCTCATACTCCTCCTCCCGGACCTCCTCCTCCACAATCTCTTCCGTAACCTCCCTCATTCCCCGCTCCTTTCGTTCCCGTTCCTCCCTCGTCTCCCGCTCTTCCGACGACCTGTGCCGAGACCCATGCCGAGAAGAACCATGCCGGTGACCATCCCGCCCATGTCTCCTAGAAGAATGACTACTCTCCCTGAAGCTGCTAGACCTGGCATCACCTCCTCCATAGATTCGCTCTTCCTCTCTCTCTTCAGTCGCCGTTTCAACTTCGACGCTTTCCCTAAAGCGAGCTTTGGGTTCCCGCTCCTGCTCTTTTCCCACTGATCTTGGAGTAGAGTTTTCGGGTCGTCCATGTCTCCTGCCAGGATGACTACTACTTTCCCTGAAGCTGGACCTAGCCCTGGCATCACCTCCCCATATCCGCTCTTCCTCTCTCTCCTCAGTGACCGTTTCCACTTCGATGACTTCCCTATACCCCCGAGCTTCGGGTTCGGGTTCGGGTTCGGGTTCCCGATGATGATCTTCTCTGACTGATCCTGATCTCCGAGTAGAGTTTTCCTCCCGAGTGGTGCGTCCTAAGCGAGAGCTGTTATGATCGCTGCTGTCGTGGAAACCAAGGCTCGCGGAAGCGGATCGGTCACGGGTCACGTTGATTTCGTGATTGGATTCCTCTGCTTGCCAGTCCATGGCTTCGTGCTCATGCTCATGCTGTTCGCGCTCGGAGAAGCAGGAGGGGGCCTTGGTTGTGCTGCCGAAGGTGGTGGTGGTTTGAGGTTGCCTGGTGGAAGAACTGGTGTTAGTTTGACGTTGGCTTGCGAAGCTGGTCTCGGGTTGAGATTGTCTGTCATGAGTGGTGCTAGCTTCGGCTTGAGGATGTCCGAAGCTGTTGTTTGCTTGACGCTGTGTGTCGAAGCGGGTAGTCACTGAAGGTTGTTTTATGGCATGGCTGCTGCTGGCCTGGGCTTGAGATCTGTCGAAGCTTGTGCTGGCATTGGCTTGTTGGTCAAAACTGGTGTTGGCTTGACTTCGTCCACCAAAGCTAGTCTCCGCTTGCGCCGGTCTTTCAAAGCCGGCGGTGCTGCCTTGGGCGTGCGATTCTCCGAAGACTTGGCGTTGGCTGCCAAAGCCAGCATCGACTTGACTTCGCCTGTCAAAGCCGCCGTAGTCCTCAGCTTGCCTAGAAAACCCATTGTAACCATGAGCTTGTCTGTCAGAACTGGTACTCGCGCGACTTTGTCTCTCAAAGCTAGTGCTCGCGCTGGCTTGAAACTGTTTCTCGAAACTGGCACTGGCACTAGCAGTGCCGCTGGCGTCTTGACTACCGGAACCGCGCTTGCTCATCATGCTGCCAAAGAGCGAGTTGTGCCCGGTGCTTCCTCTAGAAGATCCGGGTGGATCTGGACCGAACGGGTCGTCCATGACAATGTCAACGGCACTAGTAGTGGTGCCAGCAGTGGCCGATGCTTGTCTTGAGCTTTCCCCGGCATTAACGGAAGCTTGCCTCGAAGCGTTCCGTGGCGATAAGACTTGCGCTCCTTGGGCCACTAAATTCTTAATTGAATTGATTAAGCCAAAACCCGACCTTTCGGGCTGAACCGGGGTCTGTTCGAATTGGGTTTGGGGCAAGGGCTGAGGTTGAGGCTGGGACTGTGACTGGGAGGCCCTAGAGGCTGACGGTGACGGCGAATGGCTGTCTTTGACCCCAGGCATCCCTCGGAAGGGACTGCGCAAGAAACTTCCCCTGCCTGGAGGCGACGGAGGGTCTGAGGTTACCTGTCGCAGTGCTTCACCAGCTCTAATTATGGGGGATAGAGCCGGCCGGTTCTGTGAGTCGGGCGGGGGCATCAGATTCTGAGGGTTAAGTGCCGGAAGACCTGGCGAGGCCAGGGATGTGAGCCGGTCGGCCGGGGTTTCGTTCGAATTCGATCGTACTCGACGTAATGGAGGTTCGGGGCGCTGCTGCTCGTGTCGGGAAAGGCTTCTGGTTGGAGGAGAGGAAGGCATCTCATCGTCTAGAGCGGGCTCGGCGGACTCAGTGGGCTGTCTACGCTCGTCATCGTCAAGCTCAGCGGCGTCGTCGTCGGCCTCTACGTTGGCATGAGCACCGAAATCGTACTGAAAGTCGTAGTCGCGGGGTTCTGGAGGGACAGGAGATGGTGTCTCATCAGGTGTCAGAATATTGTTCGATGCATAGAAGGGGGTGGAGTTATTCACAGATGAAGGCCGCTCAACAGAGGGCTGGATGCTTGTCTTTGTTGTCTGTTGCTGAACATCTGTCTGAGATTTTCTAAATAGCGGACTTGATGGTTCAGGTGGCAGAGCGCCTCGCGATTCTCTTCGAAGGTGGCCGTGATATAGGACGCTTGATTCCTGTGTTTCAAATTGGTCATAGTCCAGAGACCGGTTTGACGAATCCACTCCAACGTTACCATGGACATCTACGTCCAGTTGTCTTTCAAGCGAGCGAGCTTTCTGTTGGTTTGGAGACTTTACCCACCATGACTTGGGCTGTTGTGCTTGACCTTGCTGTGCTTCTGTTTCAGCTTCCTGCTGCTGCTCAGACTCTAGATTATCCTCAAGCTCCTGCTCCTGCTCCTGCTCCTGCTCCTGCTCCTCTTCGTGGTGAGGTTCAGACTCTGGCTCACGTTCAGGTTCTTGCGGTGATTCAGACCGTTGTTCAGGCAGGGGTTCGAAGTCCGGCGTGTTCCTAGGTATTGGCTCAAATTCTAATTCCCGTTCCCGTTCCAGTCGACTTGTTCGATTTGCTTGCCGCTGATGCAAAAGGCTAGATTCCAACTGTACTCGGTGTTGATGTTCTTGTCTTTGTTCTGCCCGAACCCAACTACTGGATTCTGACGCGGGTTTCGGCTCAGGTTCCGGTTCTGGTTCATGCGTCTTCCCCTTTCGCGGCTCTTGTTGTTGTCGCTTTCGTGGTTCTTTTTGAAACCATATGTCGGATTCTTCAGGCTCTTCTTCGGGCTCAGATGCAGGCTCATGTTGTGGTTCTGCCTCCTTTCCACGTTCAGACCTTGATTCGGGTTTCGGTTCCGATCCAGCATCGGACCCAGGCTCAAGTGCAAGTTCCGACTCTGGTTCGCGATCCAGATCCGGATCCCGGTCTTGCTCTCCTTCTGGCTCCCGTTCCGAATCTTGTTCCGGTCTTGGACCTGGTTGGTTCTGGTGCCTTTCCAGAGACTCTTCGCCCTCATGCGCATCCTCCTCTTCTACCTCCTCCACCACCTCAGCCTCTCCCCTGTTATCCCCCCTCGAATATCGATATAACGGATCGTAACTGGGAAGGGGTGCCCGTGGCGTAGTAGTCAAATTGGGGTTGACAGAATAATCGACTGTCCTATTATGACTCGATCGCTCGTCCGATTCCTGCTGACTTATTCGCAACGACTTGATCGTCTTACTGATGTAAAAGCTTGTCGTGTCGCCATCGCGAGCATCCTCGTTTTGTGCTGCTTCGTGCCCTTGCTCCTCGACATAGCTTGAATTCTGCTGCATAGATAGTAGCGAATACGGGTCAATCATGGTGAATTCCTCGCCTGGCAACCTAGTTTCTGTTGGCTGAACTGGTGTATCCCTCGGTGTCGCATTGTCGTCGTCGAGCTCCGATTCGATGTCGCTATGCGATTCGCCACCACCAAAGTCTGCGAACTCGACGTACTCATCTCCATGTGACAGCTCCGACTCCAACTGGGGTGTTTCTCGACGCGCGGGTTCCGGTCGCAGCTGCTCGACCCTGGAGGGTTGCGCTCTAGGTGCCCCGTTCCATCGTCGAGCGGCCGGTGTGTCTTGAGGTGGGTTGAACGAGTTGTCCAACCATAGATCACCTTCCGACTCGTCAGGCCTAGGGGCATCACTCGAGGGAGCTCCAATACCTGTATTGCCCAAGATAACGTTTGACGGTACTCGTTGAAAAATGCGCTCGCGACGGATCTGCTCTTGATCTCGATCTCGGTGTCGGTCTCGGTCTTGTTGGTCGCGATTGGATTGCGCTTCGGGCCCAGGCTCATGGTCAGAGTCGTCTTCTTTGAGCGCCGTCAGATCTCGGTCTATCAGTGCCGAAAACTCGTTATGCGCAATCGAATCCTTCCTCGGACGGCCTCGTTTCCTTCGCGCAGAGCCTGGACCCAGCAGACTAGGCTGTCTCACTGGCGACGAAACACCCTTTCTGCGCTTCGGCGCACGACTGCTGGGCCCTGGTGTCAAGCTTATCCGCCGCTTTGTACCTGGTGTAAACCCAAGCTTACTGAAATCGATCGTGACATCCGAATCCAAAACGTCCTTGGACGATGATCGTGCTTCGCGCAGTTGGAACCCGGGGGTCGCTGGTCGCATCGGGCGGGTCGTCGTTTTTGGTGTCTCTGAGCGCAAGGCCGTGCCTGGAGTAGCTGTTCGTGGTGGCCTTCCCCGTGGCTTCGGTGTAACAAACTCGCCAAGTCGAGTAATCTCGTCGTCGTCATTATCATCCAAGCCGCGCAAGGGAACCGTAACCGAAGTCGTCCTTTCTCTTTCGCGGATGCTGCGAGCGGTTGGCGTCGAGTGCTGAAACAGACGGCGACTAACACTGCTTCTTGAAGTGACTCTCGAGGACTCGGCTTCGACGGTGACCAGCAAGCGCTGGGGCGATCGCGCGTCTCCAACGTCCAATTCGAACATGCGCTTTCTCGGCGTGCTTTCTCGGAGGGCTTGGACTCGCTGGGTTCGCGGAGTGGGCTGGTTTCTACGGGAACCGCGACGCGCCGATGCGGGGAGGCGGGCTGGGATCGCTGGTGTCACGGAGCGAGAGGCTGGCGTGGCGGCCGTCTCGAGGAGTGGATCCGTGGACGACGAAATGTCGTCGACCGACATCATGGACGCGTCTTCGTCCTCGTCCATGGCAGCCCTGGTTGTGGGCGCATGAGGCCCGGTGGTGTGGTGGTGGCAGTTAGGCGCAGCTAAAGTGAGTGAATGGTCAAGCAATATGTAATGTTAGCAAAGGATGCAGCAGAGGGCGCATGCGCATAAACCTCTATCCAAAAGGTGCGAATCTGAATGCTGTCAATTGTTTACTTTGGAATTCCCCGTCGTTGTTGAGGCGACCCGACCCATGATTGATTGACAGGTTTGGATCCGTCGCCAAGCAACAGCTGTAATTGCGGACCAATGAGAACGCGACCGCAAACTGTCCCCGCGGTTCGGCAAAACCCCGGTCTTCAGCTGGCAGGTCCCAAAGCAGGCTGAGGGAGTCCACATTTTCAGGGCTGGGATTGCTTAGTCAGGCACGGACCCCTCTCGCGCAGACGTCATCGCCTCGGCATAATGTTTTGCAGTCTTTCGAGAGTCTTCAACATCAACAACATCAGACTGAATGATCGTTATTCACGAGGAGGTCTGCAACACCGAGTCGGGGTCTATACCGCCATGTACCAACACAATGTTCACATCACAAAGGGCGTATATCATGAGAATATCAGCCCCATCAGAGGGCAGCTGGAACAAAGATAACTCCATCTTTATACCGTCCCAACCGGATTACTAATTCTAAACCTATCCCATCCGAGATCTGACGACACCCCAATATCCGCAGTAGTACTGCAGGGACGGCCTGTCACTTTTCTAATCCCATGTCGGGCATGGGCGCGCCCTTTGCGCATGACGTGATCGTGCCAGCGAATGGCTTCACGTTCGTGATAGTCTTCACCCCTTCCCAGCATTGAAGCGCGCGTGTAAGTGACGGAAGAACGTCTCAACACCAGGATGGCTGGCTTGGTATACACCACCTATAATCCACCATTGCTTTGAAATCACCATCATTGTTACTAATGTTCGTGAGCTCCTGACGTCTTCTTCACCGTTCTACTTGGTGTGATGTGAAGGGAGACTACTGTTAATGTGAATCTTCGAAGATATAAACCAGCTCGCATCACCACTCCATCATCGTCGTCGTTTGGAAGATATCCAGCAGCAGCATCAACAACACCAAAGCAGTCATCTCAAGACATCTCCCATCCCCCAAACCCAAACCCTACCATCACAATGGCCATCACCACCTCAGAAGACCGCGTCCCCCGCGGCGACGTCGTCGCCCCCCTCCACTTCTACGTCCCCCCCTCGGACGGCTCGACACCCTTCAACAACATCGACCCTCCCCCCGGCGTTCCCGAGCGCAACTTCTCTTACCAAACCCTCCCCATCACCATCCACGACATCCGCGGGCACGAAACCTCCTTCACACTCGACAACGATGCCTTCCAAATCCTTTCCGGCCTTCCCCCCTCCGCCGAAGAGTCTTCAGACCCCTCAACCGGCACCAAGGGCTCCAACTTCACCTCCGACGCCTTCATCTCCCAGCTCTACTACCCCGAAGTCACCTCCCTTTTACTCCAAACCATCCCCGGTTCCTCCAAAATAATAATTTTCGACCACACCATCCGCCGCACCACCCCCTCCGCGCCCCGGGGGCCAGTGCAGCGAGTCCACATCGACCAAACCGCCTTCTCCGCCGCTCAGCGCGTGCGGCGACACGCTTCCTCCCCCGAAGAAGCCGAGCGCCTGTTGCAGGGCAGGTACCGCATCGTCAACGTGTGGCGGCCCCTAAACAAGGGACCGGTGGAAAGTTTCCCACTGGCCTTCGCGTCTTCGCAGACGGTAAACGACAAAGATATTGTCCCTGTGGAACATCGGTATAATGATGGGTATACGGGCCAGACGGCGGGGGTGGTGCATGATGAGGGGCAGAAGTGGTACTTTTTGAGCGGGATGACGGGCGATGAGAGGATTTTGTTGGAGTGCTTTGATAGTTGGGCTGGTAGAGAGGAGGGGAAGAAGGTGAAGGGGGGACGGGTGCCGCATACGGCTTTTGAGGATCCGAGACAGAGGGCGGATGCGGAGGGTAGGGAGAGTATTGAGGTTAGGGCGCTTGTTTTTGGACCTTGAGTGGGTGAGTGGGTGTTGTTTTGGGGTGGAGTGAGGGAGGGCTGGAGGATTCTGGGTGAATAGGTAATCTTATGATAGAGTTTGGGAATGGTTCTGAGGTTTCGTATGCAGATTGATGTTCGAGTCAATTTGTTCCGGAAACTGTTCTTTATCTTTGCTCTTCTGTTAAGCTAGTAACTTTCAGCGATGTCTAGTTGAAATGGCCGTCAGTCTTGCTCTAGTAGATCAGCGAGTGAAACTCATCCGGCTGTTCGTTATGTGGTAGTCGATATTGATGACTTGAAGGGAAATATGCGTAAAGCAAAGCGAAGCCTAGCAGGCTCCGAAACAGCAATAGGATGTTAAACAACATGCGGTAAAGCCACAAGGTAATGAACGAACCAAAAAGGATCTATACGTAATACCTAATGCTAAAACAGCAGGTATCAAAGCACTGAATGCTCAATGGAAGTAGCACCTGTGATAAAGTCCAGTAAGATTTCCTTAAACTCCGTAACCCCTTCAATGTATGCGCAACCCTCGATCCAGTTCTGAACAAACGCCTCTCTGTCCCTCCTTTTCTTCCTGCATGTGATGGTGGCAAAGCAGGCATCATCGTAAAGGGGCAAAACATACAGTATAATGTGTGAAGCACCCAAGTGCCAGACGACGCTGTGCACTCTCCGTCATGGCAAACCGCCTGTCGCTGACCATGCTCTTAACTCTCGTCAAATTCCGTTTCTTAATTATTTCTGCGCCGCTCTATTCGCTCTACCGCCGCGTCTCTAACCACCGCGGCCGCCGCGTCCCTTTCTGCTGCTGGTCCGGCTCATAGCCACGCCGCCGTTGGCGCTAGACTGTCTGCTCATAGAGACACCCCCAAGCGCCTTAGCAGGAGACTGATGATGAGACGGGGTACCCGAGCGACCACCCTTTGACGGGGTGCCGAGACCGAGACCGTTGGTCGGCTCAGATCTTTCGGGCTCGACAGGCTCCTTGATCGGGGGAAGACCAAGACGCTGTCTGAGTTCGTTCTCCGACGGCCGCTCGCCCTGAACAAACGACACAAATCTGCGGTCCTTGATCGGAAGCGACACCGATTGGAGAAGCTTCATGCTTCCATGCTCAGTCTGTAGATTGGCGCCCATGCCGTTAAGCTGGTCGTACTGCTTTAGGGCATGCATAACCATCAAGTCCCCGGTCACGTCGTCAGTAGCCAGTGCTGCCGGTGTATTAAACTCAGACTGCTTTGCATGGCCCTTGACGTATTGTGACGGGAAGGCAGGAGGCTGCTTAGGGTCCTGACTACTAGTCAAACGCTCAAGGTTACCGGGGAAGTCGAAGTTAGCGAGCATCTCCAAGCCCATGAGTTTGTCGTCAAAGTTGGGATTGTTAGCCCCGCTTTTGTTGCTGCGAGTAGCGTGCGACACGTTCCTCTCCATCATCGGCGCCGAGGGAGCCGACTCCGAGTCGGGATCATCAGGGTCGCCGCTACCGGAAACACTACCCTCAGGGGACGAGATCGGGCGGCCATAGTCATCAAACCGTGGCTTATGGGTAAGAATGAACTTGTGCGCCGCCAAAGCCGACTGGTTGTAGGTCATTGACAATTCCTTGTCCGTGAACAGCTTGTCAATGCTGTAGATGGGACCGGTGGTCTTGCGTTGGACCAGACGGTCTGTCTGCCAAAGGGGTGTAGTGCTGTTGGGGTCGAGTGCGCGACGTTGTGGCGCTGGAGAACCGTCGTCATCATTCATGTTGCGCTTTCTTTTCTTGCCGTCCATGCCGTTCATCTCCTCCATTTCTCTCCGCAGGCGGGTGGCCCGCTTGCCATGTGTGCCTCCAGGGCTGGCTGGGTTTGTGATGCTGAATTGGTTGGGGTGCAAGAGGAGCGCGGACGCATCGGCAATCTCGAGGGCCTCCTTCTCCTTGTTGAGCCTGTATTTCTTCGACGTGATGATATTGATCAATCGGTCGCGGAGGGTCGAGGCAAGGGCCTTGTGTTCTCTGTTCGCAAGCTCCGTCTTATAGGCATGCGTGTTGAGGTATTCGGCGATCTTCTTCTCGTAGTCAAACTGTGAAACCAAGAGTCAGCATTGGCACCAGGACTGAAGGAGAGTTGAACGGTTATGACAGGGAAGACGTACTTTGAATTTGGTGAGAGCATAATCGCGTTGCTCTGCGAGATCCTGTACTTTCTCCATCCACTGGGCAAACTTAGGGCCAGCCATGTCAAGGAGGGATCGCGGAACTCCCTCGGAGTCGGTGCCATTGAGCTGGTTGAGTCGTCTCTGATCCTCTTCGAAGCTGTCCAAAGGTCGGTCGACATAGGGGTCGACTCGCATGACCAGACTGGTGTCAATTTGGATCTTCTGTAGTTGTTCGCGAAATGTCTGGTCTCTGTCCTTGCTCCATTTGTCGGAAAGGGTTGCAATACGTTCGGCGAGCATTTGGCGACGCTTGTCTCTCTTAGACTGTGACTGCGACTGCCCGGGAGGAGGGGAAGCGTTGGAGCGGCGATCAGGCCGTCCGGGAGGCGCGTCGGCCATGGTAACGTCGGTAGAGGCCATGGCGAAGGGCCGCTCGTAGATGTGTTTCTTGGTTGCTTGGTTTTGATTGTATCCAGACCAGGTAAGACCAGGCGAGGTAAACCTCAAGGCGAGGCGGGTGGGCGCGCAAGGGCGAGGGAAAAGAAACTGCTTCTGCTGGTCGAAGCGGATTTGGACATAGTCCTCGTATGGTCTTCGTAAATAATTGTCGACAGCGAGGAGACGTATGGTGCAGATGGAGAAATATGTAGGATGAATTGGGGTTGACAGCACGATGAGCCGAAGTGGAAGGAGAATGCGGCAGCGGCACTGCAGGCAAGAGCCAGATCAGGTCGGCTCACGTCCGGCCACCGGCTTCACGCAGGGTTGAGTCGCTTCACAGGGCCCTGACTTCCTTGCCCTGGCAGTGTTTACAGTGACCAAGCTCCACCGCACAGGCGCTGTAAGAGCAATCTCCAGCTGCCGCGGGAAGCAGCGACAGCTGAGGCTCGAGCTGAGGTTACTGTGGCTCAACCACCGCAATGTGGCTGACTTACACGCAGACTGCCTGCCGGAAGATGCAAACCTGGATTGGTTACTTTAGACAATCTACTAAAAGCTTATGGCAAGAGCCGTGTAAGTGAAAAGGTCTGTGCGGCTCGGGCTGTCCCTCAAGGGACCCTCTCACCGTGGAAAGTGGGGGTGAACTGCGCAAACAGCGGAGCAACGCCAGGGTGGGCAGCTGCATCCCGCTTCCCATTCAACAACCTTGAGGACACTCCCCGAAACTTTACAAATGGCTTGGAAGACATAGACCATCATCAGATACATCACCATGGAGCATCTCTCGATAAACGATCAACCCCCACCGCCGCCCTTCCCTCAGGGCCCCGGCCAGCCAGGACCCGGCATGCCTCCGCCGGGACTCCTTGGAGGCGGCCGTCCTCCCCAGCCCCAGCAGTTGCCCGCGCAAATGTTCACCACAGCTGCCCAACTCCTCGACCTCACCGATAGTAAGAAGGAACATTGTGGAAATATCTTTGGACAGGAGAGCTAGGCTGACACGAGCGGCGGGGTACCAACAGAGAAGCTAATGGTAGCATTGCGCGACGGACGAAAGCTCACGGGCATCCTCCGCAGTTGGGATCAGTTTGGTATGCCTCCATGAACCTACCTCTCACACAACACATGACCACCTACACACGCACGAAGCACGAGCATGAGGAGGTGACTGTGTTAACGCGAATCCACTTTTTCCCACCATACTAGCCAACCTAGTACTACAACAAACAAAGGAGAGGATATTCGTGCCTCCAGGCACGCAGTCACCCGCCCAGACCAGGGGGCTCTACGCCGACGTTGACCGGGGCATCTTCGTTGTTCGCGGCGAGAACGTGCTCCTTATGGGCGAGATCGACCTGGACCGCGACGACGACCCGCCCCCGGGCTACGACCTTGCCGACCTCGAACTGGTGCAGACGCTAGCCAAGCAGAAGAAGGCCGAGGAGAAGGCCAAGGAGAAGCACAAGATCAAGAAGCTTTCCACCATTGGCTTCGAAGGGGAGAACGTAGGCGAGGCGCTTCTATGAGCGACATGAATCACGACACACCCTTAAGCCTTACAGATGGAACGGGAAGAAAGAGACGGGAGGAGAGACGACCAAAACATTATCTTGCTATGATCCATACATACCCCTGAAGTGGAAAGGGAGCGTCGAAGGAGGGAATGGGATGGGCGGTTGGAAGCAGAATATTGTGAAATGCTATCCGCCCAAGCTGCGACTTTATACGAATGGAAGATCGCAAAAAGCCTGACACCAAGGTCGCCGAGAAAACACAAAGTGTATTTTACCGTTATCAAACTGACCGATTCGATGGATTGCGTCAAATTGAACCTTCTAGTTAATGACTATTGATCAACTTTGGGGTAGGATAACCTACGAGAGATATCTAGGACTAACACTCTTTTAGGACTATTCACATAGCCGGCACAAACCCATCCACTTCAACCTCCTCCCACCCCTTCGGGAAGTGTTTCCCTTCACTCCCATCCCACCCTCCCGCCATCATCGACACCGCCAACAACAACGACGCCGAGTTTGGGAAGTAAGGCGTCGGCACTCGTGACCCGCCCACCGGATACCCAGCATCGTCGAACTGAAAGATGGGATGCAGCAAATACTCAACCGCCTGCTGCGCATCCCCCAGCCTAAGCGCATTCATAGCCAACATCGAGAAATCCCAACCATACGACTCCTCCAGCGCCCAGTACCGCTTAATATTCTCCGCCGTCTTTCTTAGAACATCCATATCCAACAACGGCGGTTGTCCACTCGCCGGCGGTGGCGGGGGAAGCAACCCATAAATCCCCGCCATAGCCGGGTGATCGTTGGTCGTCTTATTATCCGTCCACATCCCCCTTATCCCCTCATACACCGCATACGTCCCATCGACAACCGGCAACGGCGCCAAGTTATCCCTTACACGCACCCACCTCTCTGGAACAGTCTTATTCTGCCTCTCCCTCCACCTGCATGCGACATCCAGCCCAAAGCGCCAGTACGCCAGCTCAAACGTCGGGTTTATTGTGCTGTTAGGGTTGGTATTCTCCGACACGGGATACATCGGCGATCCTGAGTCATACACTCCCGTCGACTTGTTCCAATATGCAAAAGAAGCCATAAACTCCGCCGTCGCGCTAACCACCTCCTCCCACCTTTTTAAAGTCGTCCCATTAGGAAACGCCCTCCACTCCGTCTCCGCAAAATACATCGGATGCGGCTGCTGCCAAATCAACAAGCTATTAATCTCCCCCGGCGCACTCCTCCCCGTCGGTTCCGTCATCTTTCCCCATCTTGCCCCCCGGTAACCCTGAGCTTGGGCACGTGCGAGAGAGGAAGGGAGGAAGCGGACGTAGGTGGAGGGTAAGCTGCGCCAGAAAAGGGGAAAATGGTTCCAGCGCGCAAAGTGCAAGGTGTTCCAGAGGGCCATTTCGAGGTGGAATTTGCCGTACCAGCCGTTGTTGACTAGGCCGGATTCTTGCGGGGGGAGGGAGGAGGCGTGGTTTATGGCTAGGAGGTATTGTGAGAGGAGGATGCGGCGTTGGAGTTCGGAGGCGGAGGCGGTGATGTTGTTACTGGTTGGGGATGACGAGGACTTGGACTTGATGACGCGGGAGAGATCAACAAAGGCGCCGGTTATCCAGTAGGTGTTCCACCATGTTTTGGTTCTGGCGAGTAACTTGGGGAAAGAAGTGGTGGTGGTCGTGGTGGTAGCGCTGGTTGTTGCGTCTAGGGGCTCCGGGGAAAAGGTAGCTGTGAGCCGCAAGCTTCTTGCTGTCGTTGTCTTTTTGCTGTTCATCCTGAGGAAATACCGATGGGTTCCCTCAGCCGGACCGGTTACCGTCGCTTCTCCTCCTTCCCACGTCAGGGTGAGATAATACGTTGTCTGACCCAAAGAGTGCTGGATCACGGCGGTGTGAGGAGATTCCTGGCGCAAGACGGTCGAATGGTTGGCTGTTGCGTTCCACATGCCGACAAAGGGGGCATCGAACTTGTTTCGGTCGGAATAGGGGAAGTCGAACAAGAGACCAAGCCCGCCGCCACTGCCGCCGACGCCAGCGGATCGAAGCAGCAGCTTGGAACCGACCTCTATCAGGACGGTGTCGGAGTTTGGATCGACCGCTGTGTTGACCGAGACAGGAACACCCTTGTAGATAAATGATGACCTTAATATTCCCGACCAGATATCGAGTGTCTGGGTCTTCTTCTCCAGGTCTGCCTCCGTGACGTTCCCATCATCATCGGGGAAGGCAAAGCCGATGTTGCCCAGGTTGATCCGCTGGGGGTTCTGTATAAGCCATTGGGAGATGTCGTTCTGGGCTGGGTTGGGCTGGTTGTAGGTCACCAGTCTGTCGTGAGTCCACCACTGCAAGCCTGTGAAGTCATTGATAGATGTCTGGTTGGGCGTGGTGGGTAGGCTGAAGTTGTGCCAACCCCATGTTGAGACGGGAGGGTGGCGTAGGGCTTGAAGGTCTGCAGGCCGGTGATGTCGGCGCCGAAGGCAAAGTTGCCGTTTCCTACTTGTAATGGTGTGGATTCTGAGCTGCCATTCCGTCGAGGGTTGTAGGCTTGGACTACTTTTTGTCTTTCGTGGGCGGATATTTTGCCCTCGACCAAGCAGGAGAGGAGAATGAGGGTAAGATGCCACATTGTCGCTTGTAGCTTGGTTGAGCAATCTCATGGTCATAGTCTTGGGCAAGCCTTCATGATATAACCTGGAGGTGTAGTTTCGACCTCTTCCTTGAGGTAAGTTCTTTCATCTTGGCGATAACTTCTCCTCATCTATCCGGGCACTACCATAGGGCAAACCATAGATCGTCAACATGGTGAAGCCTTTATTAGCCTGTCTACCCGATAGCCTGGGGGAAGTGAGGGGGGTTGCTGTCCCGAACAGGGCAAAGATGGTCACATAGAAGACATTTAGCCATTATCTCCGGCCCCTGTTATCCCCAAGGTCGTTGATTGCGGGGTGTATTGGCGTCGCTGTGGACGAAGAAGCTCGGTGGAGGATATCCCGAGGGGGTGATCTTCCACCATCCGGTGCAACATATGTTTTCAACCCCGAATGGTTAACCATCACCCAACAAACCACTTTCACGAAGAACTCTACGGATAGTCCTGCGCAACGGTATCTCCGAGATGAACGGCCCCATGGATAAGAGTTCTTTGCCATGTGTTTTGCGGCTCTAGCGAGATCGGGAGCGACCTCGACCCGCGACTCGGAACTGCCCATGCTCCACCGGATGGAGGCTGTGTGTGGATGTCTTTATCGAGAAATCCATATTCAGATGGATCCATTCAGCCAGTCTCATTAGAAGAAAACAGCTCTGGCAGTTGTTTGAAGCAGCGCAAAGCATGTGATGATCCTCGTGATGAGCTGGTGATGAGTCGCGGAATTATAATACAGCATATGTTCAGCCATTTATCCTGGTCGTTGTGTATTGCCTGTACAGTGATGTGAGGGTGTTGCTCAGAAGAAAAACCATTGATAACTCGGGTTATCAGAAAGTTGAAATGTCATGAAGTTGCCGGCCGCTTTCGAGGTTGGAATTGGCGGCCGAGACCCTTCAAACCAGTGGAGCCGGGAACTGAACTGACCCCACTACCGACGAACCTAATGCGGGGACATGGCAGGCGCTAAGAGCTTCCCGGCTGCCCCTGCCCAGCTGCTGTGCCATCAAGAGCCCGCCCCTGATTCGCTGCTGCCAGCGCGAACTTGTTCAGGTTAAACAATTAAAACATGCCGTGTCTCTCCCTCTCCCTTTCAATGTCCTCAACAAACACCCAACCTCTGCTTCTACCCTTATATCAACACACGGCTGGTTGAGAAGTCAGATTAGCGCCATTTGGTCTTGATCTTCCAGCATCCGGTATCTGGCGCATTTGCTTGTACCGGTACGTTGTTCGCACTTCCACGGTCATGCGACAAGGACCATTCCTGTTGCTAACTCAATGTCACCCGCCAATAAATGACATATCAGCTGCCCCTCGCTAACTCGTGCAACTACTTTGTCACAGTTCACCCAACATCCTTCCAAGCATCTCGAACATTTTTGGCCGTCACCATGAGCTCCTTTCTTACGACCGTGTACGTTGAGCCCTCCCCCTTTTCCCGCCCTTTACGAGCCGATCACGGAAACTTGGCGATCCGATGACGTAATTTGGAAACGAAGCGAGGATGAGCTCGCTCGCCGTCGCATCGACATCCCCTTTCCAGGAGGCCAACACAACGCACAACTGGAACGCCGTTCGACCTCACTAGCAGTCAGAGATGGTATGTCAAAAAAATAGCTGCTAACATGGTTTCACGATAGAAATCAGCGGACGCGCAACCAGTTCCGACCTCGGGCCAGCGGCAAGGGCGGTGCGACCAGCTACCAACTGCGACAATATGCCGAAGCAACACTTGGCGGAGGTAGTTTGCGAAAAGTGGTGAAGCTGCCTGAGGGTGAAGACGAGAACGAGTGGTTGGCTGTAAACAGTGAGCTTCAACCCTGCCGGCCCAACCTGTCCCGCTCAGGGGCATCCGCTAACCCGCTATGCTAGTGGTGGACTTCTACAACCAAATTAACCTCCTTTATGGCGCCATTACCGAATTCTGCTCTCCCCAGACTTGCCCCGAGATGAAGGCGACCGACGAGTACGTTTCGATCCAAAACCCATACAAGAAGACCAACACGCTGACACAGTCTAGGTTCGAGTACTTGTGGCAGGATACGGAGAACTACAAGCGACCGACCAAGATGCCTGCTCCCGCCTATATCGAGCAGCTCATGACCTGGGTTCAGGGCAATATTGATAACGAGGCCGTCCTACCGAGCAGGATTGGAGTTCCGTTCCCCAAGTCCTTCCCGGCGCTGGTGCGTCAGATCTTCAAGCGCATGTACCGCGTTTACGCCCACATCTACTGCCACCACTATCCTGTCATTCGGGAACTGGGCTTGGAGCCGCATCTCAACACCAGCTTCAAGCAATATGTGCTGTTCATCGACGAGCACAACCTGGCAACCGGCAAGGATTTCTGGGGGCCTCTAGGCGACTTGGTCGACAGCATGTTGCGCAGCGACTAGACGACAAAATCTTTTATGGCTTTGGCATTGGCGCATGGTTATTTGACAGGGCTAAGCAGGTTGGCGTTAGGTTGGGCGCCGATTGTTTCCATTACAGGCATTCGTTTGGTTGGTATGGCGGGCTGGCAATGGACTGATAAGGGATTGAGGTACCACGGAATTCAGGAAGGGCGGCGCATGCTTTTGGTGGCGCGTAAAGGGCACCGGGATCTCTTTGATTTTTCGTTGTAGAGAGGGACAGAGAGGCCTGGAGCTTCCCCCGGAAATAGACGCTTTCTAATACCATAATGCTGCAGCATCAAAATCGTCCAACTTTACATGGAACTTCATGTCAATGTCAAGGATGCATGAATTAGTTGGGCGTGACGCGCAGACGGGATGGCACCGATAACGTTATCGGGATGTTACTTGCCCCACTTGGCACGGGCAGTTCCGGAGAGAAAGCACTGGGCAGCTGGCGCCTAAAAAGTCTTGGCAGAGGTACGGAGCGGGCAGCTCCAGGATTTGCAGCCTGAGGCAGACACGATTTTGCCGAGCGGCTCCAAACCCACCCGTCACTTTGACAAAACTGATACCGGAGCTTGACTTCACGACATCGAGGTTCCCCGTCCACCCGCATCATATCCCACACGCCCATCATGTTGTCGCGACAGGCCCTGCTCCGCCCCGCGCGGGTTATCAACACCCAGGCCCGCACCTACGCTGCCGCCGCCGCCTCCAGCAAGGTCAAGCCTCCCGTGGCTCTCTTCGGTCTCGACGGCACCTATGCCACTGCTCTGGTACGCCCACGCGCCCCGGATCCCGACGTCACGGCCAATTGACTGGCCCCCGAGCTCCCCTGTTCGCGGGATTCTGTCGGTTGGAGCTCTCCCACATAAACCGAACCAACGATCGAAAGCAATGGACGGATGGACAGGATATCAGAGCGCTAACATGATTCCCTGCGTCATTTACACATGATATAGTACACGGCCGCCGTCAAGACCAACGCCCTCGAGCCTACCGCCAAGTCCATGACCGGCCTCGGCAACCTCCTCGCTAAGGATCCTAAGCTCGCCACCATCCTCGCGACTCCCACCCTCTCCCCCGCCGACAAGAGCGCCATCGTTGCCGAGCTCTCCAAGAGCGCCGGTGTCACTGCCGAGACCGTCAAGAACTTCCTTGCCACCCTCGCCGAGAACAACCGCCTCGGTCTCCTCCCCGGCGCCGTCTCCAAGTTCGGCGAGCTCATGAGCGCCGCTCGCGGTGAGGTCGAGATGGTCGTTACCAGCGCTCAGGTACGCTCGCTTAGTTCCGTTACGTTGTTTGGTGGTGGGCAGGAGAAGGATCAGAATGAGGAGGGAGGCTACGAGGATGATGACGGAGGGGGGATCGAGCTTACGGGAGGAACCACAACGACGATGACGACGACTATGAAATTGAATTTGGGCATTGGCGGAAGCTCTGGCTGGAATTGGGGGGATCCTGGGTGAACCGAAATCACAAAGAGATGGGAAACAGAAGTGCTAACGAAATGCTGAACCACCCCCATATAGCCCCTCGACAACAAGACCCTCAACCGCCTCGAGTCCGCTGTTACCAAGTCCGCCTACGTCGGCTCTGGCAAGAAGCTCAAGGTCACCAACAAGGTGCGTTTTATCTCACCATCCCAACCCGGCAGAACTGGAGCTATACCCGACCCGGCTGCTTTGTGGCACTAGGCAAAACAAATACTTACCTTCTCACTTCAAACTTGAACAGGTCAACCCCGACATCATCGGCGGCCTCGTCGTCGAGATCGGCGACCGCACCATCGACCTTTCCGTCTCCGCCAAGCTTGCCAAGATGAACAAGCTCCTTAACGATGCCCTGTAAATCTACTATTTTCCGAGTTTCCTAAGAAGAGCAGAGCAAATCTTATAGCATGAACAACTTCCAAACCGACCGACTATTACGGCGCTCCTGATGTTTGCGCATTTCTACTGGACTGGGCGAAAGTGAAGCAGCGGATACGTTATTCATCTGCTATAAAAGGAGTGAAACTTCTGTGTTGCGGACAGGGTCTCTGGGGCATCAGCAGCAGCAGGAAAGACGGGAGGAAGGGGGAAGAAAAAGGGAATGAACCCCCTTTTGTGTGTATGATGAGCTTGGAATTTTCAGAAGATTTTACAGCCAGTCAGTTCGTCTCGAGAAGTGCCCCTCGCTGTTTGTGTTTTGGATTTGCTGGGAAGAGCCAATGCAACTGAGCGCAGTGTTTCCTTACATACTGCACTTGGTTGTTGAGAGAGAGGTGAGCGTTTCCCTAGACGACTTCAGCCGCTTACTACCATTGATGTAGGCATACAAGAGGTTGGGCCTATATTCGAGTTGAACAACCATGTAGGACCGATGTTTTGCTCTCCCTAGGAGTACAGCATAGTCCTTGACATCCAGACCTCCGAACTAGGAAGAATCCAATGTAATTCCAAGAAACCACAGGAAGCCCCTCCTGCCCATCCTTCCCTCGGGCACAAGGCCAAACGAAGCGGGAAGAACTGAAAGCCGGTGGGTAGATGAGGGTACTTGGACAAGCAGGAATTGAACGAGACAAATTCAAGTCTTGAGAGGGTTTCTATGATTAGTAGTACTCGCTTGGCCGCTGCTCCATCGTGCAGCAGGTACGACAGACGCAGTCGCCTGCATGCTCGTCAGGCCTCCTTAAAAGGACGGCCGAGTCAGGCATCCTCTGACTTGAGCATCCAACTTGATCATCTCTTTAACCGTCAAAAAAGCCAATATTGTACCTTGACCAATCAGGACCTCTGAATGCAGGCAAACCACTTTTCCTCGACCGGCAGATACATCGCTCATAACTGTAAAAGCGCAGTGACAGATGTGCCTGAAGATAGAGGTGGGGACAGGTACAATATTGGCTTTTTGGAGGGTTAAAGAGATCATCATCATCAAGGAGCGCATTCATCTTCTCCAGCATTTCCATGGATCACACTGCCTTCAGCTGAGATGACCGAGCCCAGTCAGTGACCACCACTTCCTCCTACCGGACAGCAACCTACCTACCTACCTATCTTAGCTGCTCCGTAAAGGACTTTGCTGTCAAAGGCCTGCACAATAAATGCGTGGCTCAATGCATCTATCAAGCGAAAGAGAGGTATCCAATGCTAATTTGGGCGCGTCTTCTGACACTAATAAACACTATAGTATATACATGCTAATGATAAAACCGTATAGTAACCTAAACTCCTTTTGAATCCACAACCAGCACTGAAACACCGAAAGAAACAGCCACTTGAATGATCTAGCCCACAGCAGTGCATCTTTCTGCCGCGCCATTGCTCTCTTTGCCCTGATTTGGAACAAAGTTCGACATCATCCGTCTAGAGTCCACTCATCATCATCGTCGTATGTCCAAGTTCATTTCTTCCACTATACTTCATGCCGCTTCTCAACCATGTTGCGCCCGCGTATTCGGGATATCGTGTCGGAACTCTTCGAGAATGTGTCTCAACGACGTTGGTTGGGACTAGCTTTGCTTTGCCTTGCCCTGGCTGTATTGTAGGCGTCTTCGCCGATCCCAATGCTTTTTGCCTGCATTTTATCCTCCCTGTTATGCACCCTCCCCCCCTCCCCTTGTCCATTGTCCAGGGCCTCGCAATCGGGCCAACAACTAACTCAACTGCATTAGATCCACGGCGTTGGTGACATCCCCCGCTCCCCATGCCGCCCCCGACTAGCCCAACTATTTGTCACCGACTCCATCCCTCCCGTCCCCGTCATGGTGCTGCTAATCGTACCTCCTTCTGGAAGGTCCTGAAGGTTCGTCGTCAGAGTCGGACTACCGGTACGGCTCTTCAAACTCTGCAAGCTCTGCCACCGACTCGGAGTCATCAACGACGGTTCCGCCGACGAAGGCATGTCCGAACTCGCCGCCTCCATCGGCACCACCGCTTCTAATTCGGCAAATTGGTGCCCGGGGTGCTCGACGGGACGGCCGTAGGCGTAACTCGGACTGCGACTTGGGCTCTGGCTCGGACTCTGCCAAACCGGCGACAAATGAGCCCGTTCCGGCTCCGCAGGTTGTCCAGGCGGCGGCGTAGCGCCAGAAGTACCTGTTGATCTGGAATCCGAGAACATGCTCATGTGCCTCGACGACTGATGACCGCCCGTCGACGCCGCCACGTACGAACAGGCTTCGTCTGAGAGCTCGTAATGCGGCTGCATGTCCTTGGGCGGAACAGGCGGACCATTTCTGCTGCTGAGACCACCACCACTACCTCCTTTGCTGCTGCGGGTTCCGATGGTCCCGGTGGTTCCTCTACGTCGTAATCGCTTTTTCCGTCGCCAGCGCGTAAAGAAGAAGAGACCCACGGAGCCGGCGGCGAGAAGGGCGACGGCTGCGGATCCGACACCGATTCCGATGGCTGCGCCGGTGCTTACTCCGCCGCTACTACTGGTCGTCGTTTCTGATGGGGCGTTGGTGGTTGGTTGAAGTGTCGTCGGCAAGGGGTTGGTGGCGGTTGGCGTGCTGGAGATGTTGTCCTGCTCTGAGGGCTGGATGCGCCCGTCTGGCATTGCTCCGAGGACTACTTGGATGCCGTATGCGCCGATGCCGCCTCGTCGTTCGGATACGGTGGTGTGAGCTCCGATGGTGCCGTCTGAGATGACGGTGACACCCATCTGGACCTCGGCTCCCTTGGGAAATGTTGTTGTACATGCTAGTGCCTGTGCGGTGTTGTCGGCGCAGGTGAAGGTGAGGGCACTGCTTCCGTGTTAGTATCCTGGCATTTATTTTTGAAAGAAGGTTTATCGTACGCCCCGCTCGGACAGCACACAACTGCCGTTCGAGTCTCACCCGCTGCCTCTGTCTCTGTCACAGGCAGCCCAGAGTGCGAACATGGTGCTGCTGTGTATCCCTTGGGACAAAATCCGGGGTTGTAGTAGTTGGTCGGGTTCGCATCGTAACCATCAGGGAAGCAGTTCGAATCAGGTGTGTAGAGAGGACCGTGGATGTATTGGGATGTGCTCCCCTTCCAGACCTGATATATCTGGGGTGTGTTGGTGGTACAACTGGCTGGTGGTGTGAAGGTCGTCGTTAAAGAGCCAAGATTCGTCATGGTGGTGCCGCACTACGCATTCAAGCGGGCAGCTCTTAATTCATCTCAGATCCAACACCTAATCGAAATAAGAAGCATTATAGGCGTGGGTAGAGAGAAAGATGACAATGTTCTCGCGTCACTTGCTCGGTCGACAACACTTGCAACTGAAGCCTTTTGGTGCGAAAACAACAACAACGTCGGGAGCAGAAGAGGAATGGATTGGGGGTTGCATAGTCCAAGTTCTCTTGTTCCCTTGACTACACCCGGAAGAACGAAAACCTGAACTAGCCCATGGACAAGATGGACTGTTGGTGAAAGATGCAACCTGGAGTGCATATGGGCGGGCTGGCGGGTTGGCACACCGTCAGGGGCACACCCGCCGCCCACTCACCCGCTCACCCATCTCACCCGCGCAGCAGGCGCCCTACTGGGAAATGTAACCTATCGTGCTCATGGGTGCCCCCATCACCGAATCACCGGTTGCCAAGCCAAGAGGATGAATGAGGAGATGAACCTCACTCATTTGGGTTTAGACGCGACAAGCAGCCCAATGGGATGGCCAATTTGGAAGGCTAGCCCCGGAGGGAATGTTGAGAGCGGTCGGTCACCGTCAGCTTTTTTGGGTTACGGCTCCTGCGTGCGCGGCGGGATACGCGATGTCAACCGGATCCTCGGGTGTCGCGGTGAGGTTGGGGGAGAATGAGTGCGATAACTTGAGTTCATGATGAAACCCCAGGGTACACATATTGGTGTCTTTGTGCACTTTTGTTGGTGAACATCTTGAGTTCTCAAAAAGCCAGATTATTTGATGAAAGTTCTTCGAGAAGGCCCAGCTGAGAAAGGACGTAACCCAATTGGGAACGAGGACCCATCGTGCCCCTGCATTGCCGCAAAACCCGCTCCCGGAGCTGACTGTGATCGGGCGGGGATCGGGGGTTTGGTGGCGCTGGCGAATCTCAATGGACGAGGCATTGAGAAGATGTTCACATCAAGCGCCGTGCCTTTTGTAGGCAGTAAGATATGCGCTGACATGGCTGATGATGGGAGCAAGGCTATGCTCAGCTAGAGCCCTACGCAAATTAAAAGGAGGAGTAGGTAAACAAACTTGGTGATTATCGCTGGTGTTCGGGAAGGACGTGGTTCTGAACAGACCACAGGTGAAAAGCGCTGCGGGATCTGTTGATACCGCAAACAAAAACTCAATGTGATGTCGGCGCCGTTAATGGCTGAGTCAATACTCCTGAGAACCACGACAATGATCTTGGTGATGGCTTCATGTCACAGTCGGGAAGAGAGGACTCGGATTGAAGTCGCGGTCGGATTGAATGATCGCTGAATGACAGGACGGGACGGGATCACCAGTGCATGCTTTAGCGGAATGGCTCCACCTGTCAAGCTATGCCAAGACAGCTGTCAAGCCTTTGAAGCGAGCAGCTCCTCGGCCTGTCAGCAGCTGCCAATGGCTGCCATCTGGACTTCCTCTCCTGCTCCAAGACTCCAACAACAGCTCAACTCCAACCCCCCCTCCTTTTCCCTCAACCACAAACCCACAAGTTCACCAAGAAAGCGGCCAGTATGATCGCTTGAGTCAGGCCTCTTTCCACAGCGAAAACGTCGGATTTCTGTCATTTTCACATGCAGTGCCTAATTCTCCGGAGTGTTCTCCCACAGATTGCATAGCTTCATGGAAGCATCCAAGCGGCCTTGCAACCCTTTACTTCGATCTGGACGGGAGCTCTGGAGCGAGCAATGCATTTGTTTTGATGCTTGACCCATCATTCCCTACCACGCTGTGTCACTGGTTATCACTCATTTGACTAGAATACACATACAATGACACCATGTTGCGGTTCCCCTTCCAAAGCTTTCCCTTCGTCTGCCTTGCACACAGGTCCTTCCTGGCTGTTGTTGACAATAGCGGGAAGCTTTCCCGGACGCAGTGACGCTTAATCCACACCTGGCTGACCAACTCCATAGTGCCTGCTCTGCTTCGACTTTCTGCGCCGCTGGGTGAAGATGGAAGCCGCCATGATCCCGAGGGACGATGTATGGACAAGTTGCTTCACCTTTCTCTTTGATTTGTGCGGCTCCTCCATATATCAACAAGTGCAGTACACTCCCAAAGCTTCACCTCCTACCCCTCCACGACTCGAAGCTTAGTGTACTCGCTTTCCTCTGTTCACGATCCTATTCTTTCGCTTTCTTCACTAGTCCCTATTCCACGATAATTCATTTACCCGGTCCTAGAGAAGCCGAGTGCTCGAGGCAGGAACCTCAACCGCAGCTATGATGGGCATCATCTCCACGACACTGGCCTCCGTGCTGGTCGGAACCGCTCTATCTCAGTCATCTCCAAACACCAGGGACAAGTCCGCTACGGAGCGTGTATGGTCCTCTATCGCATGGGTTATGCATGGCGACCGGAGTCCTCTCGGCGTGCCTGGCTCTCCCCCTAACCTAACTCCCCTAGGCGCTCAACAACTCTTTGAGCGGGGCGGCGTTCTTCGCAATCGTTACATAGTGGCTGCTCAGGAACCGGATAGTTTTGACGTTTCCAGGCTCATCGGAGCCAAACTCGTGGGCCTAAGCACAAACGCCATCGACAATACGCAGCTCGATGTTCTTACGGGCGCAGACAGTTACAACTTTCACAGTGCTTTGGCCCTAATGCAGGGCCTCTATCCCCCATCAACACGGGTGTTTAATGGGACAGATGGTATAGCAGCTGCCCTTCTCGCAAATACCAAAATCTTGGATTATCCTCTGGAAGGTTACCAGTATCCGGTTATTAGGTCTCCGTCGGTTGACGACCCTGAATTCGTCTCGTATGAAACCCCCATAAGTACCACTTTGCATAAGGAAGATAGCTAACAGTTACTTTTTCTAGGGTTGACGCAAACAAGCTCTGCCCCCAGTATCTGCACTCTTTGGACAGCTTTGAGAATGACACTCAGGTGGAAAAGTCCTACAACGATACACTAGTCTTCTACAAAGCCGAATGGGAAAGAATCTTCCACGGCAACAATATCGCGTACCCTTTGGACCTGGCAAACTACCATCATGCTTACGCGTTCTACGACCACGTCCAGTACCTTTACGTGCACGACAACGCCACGAAAAGTCAACTGAACTCCACCTTTGTCGATTACATGGGCAGTCTCGCAGCTTCAGAGCAGCTTGAAAAGCATGGGAACTTGACTGTGTCTGGAAAAGACGAAGGCGACAAAATCCGTGCCATTGCAGGCCGAACCATGGCTGGCAAAGTCATGAAGTGGTTCGACAGCAATATCCAGACACAAGGACGCACCAACAAGCTCAACATGGCCTTCACCTCCATAGAGCCCTTCTTTGCGTTTTTCTCCCTGTCAGGGTTGATAGATGGTCCATCCGGTGGCGATTTCAAGAACCACGTTCCCAACCCAAGCGCAGCGATGATTTTCGAGCTCTTCTCCAAAGGTGGCAGCGACTCGGTATACCCCCCCGATGAGGATCTCTGGGTACGATTTCTCTACGACGACGGCAAATCCGGCTCTCTTCCGCAGGAATACGCCCTCTTTGGCAACGGAAACTCGCAATCGGTCATGCCTCTCGCCGAGTTCAAGCATTCCATGGGAGCGATCGCCATCAATTCATTTTCCAACTGGTGTGACGTCTGCGATAGTCCTGCCTCTTTCTGTCTCGTAACCAAAGGCACCACCGGCAACGACGGCGACACGGGCGGCAGCCACGACCCCAGCCATCCCGTCGTCTCCGATGGTGGTAACCGTCTCAAAATGGACCCCACCATCGCCGGCGCAATCGGCGCAGCCGCAGCTATCGCCGCCATCGGTCTCGGTTTGCTCGCGGCCACCCTCTGCGCTGGTCTCCGCTTCCACCGAGCCGGCTCGGAGAAGAGGCGGGAGCAGGAGCGCATGTTTCGCATGCTGAATCTAGACAGCGCTTACAACAACAAAGGTCCAGCTGAGAACAATCGAGCGGCGCCTGATGCCGACGTCACGTACGCCAGGAACGGAATCCGTCACGAGCGCGTGGGAAGCTGGGAGATGCATAACGGATTTGGTACGAACCCGTACAACGGCACGGGCAGCACTAGTGGTGCAGGACTCGATCGCGTTTATACCAATGACGCGGGCTTTTACTCGCCTACTGTGAAGCCCGGCGGCAGCTCGTCGAAGCGGCAACCGCCGGTGGACGTGGATGAGGATCGAGCGAGTTATTTTGGGGCTGCGCCTGCGAAGCCGAGGGATTTTACCTTGTGAGTTGGGTGAGTTGGGTGAGCGGTGCGTATCTTTTCGAAATCCTTTGACCCTCCTTGTTGCATACCGTCGCCGTTCGGTTTGTTCTATCCTTTTGGTACTCCATATTCTTTACATTACATCCGGTATTTTTGCATTAGGTTGGAAATCGTGTGAGGTTGGATTATCAGGAGGTGGCGTTCAAAGGGGAATGGGAGTGGGAGTGGGTTTGTTTACTTTACCCCTTTTCTCTCGGTCCACATTGCCATTGGCGATCACGGATTGCCGTGTGCTATGCATGGAGCAGTAGGGCTATGGCGTTCGGGACTCGGGAGGGATCGGGAGCTCGTTAAAGCTTGACCGCTGGCTGAGTCAAAGGAATATCATCTGGCCATATTGTTAGGTCGCAATAATAGTTGGAATACATTCGCTTGTTGGAGCATTTTTTAGTTGGCTCTTCGTTTTGGTTTTTCTACGTGTTCAAGTGTGGATAGCTCATCACCTCATCGCCTCATCGCCTGATTTGTCTGTGTATGAAAATCTCCGTGAAGAGTGGCACTCTTAACATTGATCACACCTTTTCCTGCCCTGTTCACCCTCTCTCTCAATTCTCCACGCAACCATACAAGTCAATGCCTTCCCAATCTTGCACCACATTTCTCACTTGCACCTTCCCCGAGTTTCAATCGAAATTGAACAAAATAATGTCCAAAAAAAAGACATACAACACCAGGTTATTCGCCAGTCGTCACCGATCCGACTACTAGTCTGGCGGTCACCGGCTTATCTAGGGGAGATCAGACGGGATCCCGAGTTTTTGCCCTGGTGCCTATGGTCGTACGTGGTTTGTTGTTCCTTGGTCGGATGTGGGAAGAGAGATGGATGTGGGTGGTTATATACCCGGGTTGGGAATAAGTAGGTGAATTAGCAGCACCTCATTTCCACGGGGAAGTCTTCTCGTCTTCTATTCCCTCCTTAGAGATACTTCCGGCCTCAACACAGCATACCACCAGTAGAGTGAAACGAAAAGGCTCGCAGCAAGCCCAAACCCCAAAAAATAAAAACGAAACCGACACCGCGAGTCCGTCTCCGTCTCCGCGAAGTGCGGTCAAGGCGACGAGCGACGAAACGACGAACCACGAACAAAAAGCCGGGGCTTGGTCACGGGATCATCAAACAAGACACAAAACGTAAGTTATGTAGGGCTTCGGCTTTCCTTCCTCAATCCTTACATACGAACTCTACCAACGAACGAATCCTTCCCCGTGGGGCGTGGATGGGCTCGTGGATGGAGCCTCTTCCTCTTTTCGCTCCTCCGCAGTCGCAGTCCGCGCCCTCGCCGTTCTTATCTGTGCTGCGTAGCGGTCGGAATGGTGAGTGGAGATAGTTCCTAGGGCAAGCCAGGGCACTGGTAGTCATCTCTTTCGGTGTTTTCTCTTTGAGTCGTCTTCGCGTCAGCCAAGAAAAGATGGAGTTGGAGCGGAGCTGTATCGTATTGTAACGGATTTCATCTCCAGTTCTCCAGACTCCACGCCGCGCGATCTCGGGACCTCACACACCGTTCGGTATTTTAGTACGTGCATTGGTGTGTTATTTTTCTTACACCTGAACGACGCTTTGTCGGTTCGATTTTGAAGAGGGTCGGTTTGATTTCAAAGCGGGTATTTGACGATCTAGACGACAGAGACAATAAGGAAGAAATTACGATCTCAATGCGTGACAGTTGTGGATGAAACTTATGTGAAAGTGTGGAGGGTTAACCCATGTTTTTTTGTCTATGATAACCGAGTGGAAAAGAACTGGGAGACTGGCGAAGGAAACAGTCATGTGATGGTTTGAGGTTATCATGTTATGCCTTCCACTTCTGTTCTCTTTTTGGGAGCGGATAGAGATATTTTGAAGCTGTGGATGTGGTAACGGTAGTCATCGTGACTGAGTGGGAAAGATATACCACCCAGCGGTGAGAGACTGGTGATGAACACTCACCGTCTCCGCAAAACGATGTCATCATCACAAAAAAAGCACAGCCGCTTGAAAAACGAACTATGAAGTCCGTTTCGTTTTCGCAACTTTGAAGCTTTTCCCCGAACGAACAGGAAAAGTCAAGTCTATCGGAGTGCAGATCCGGGGAAATGCAACTGACAAAAAGCTTGGCATTCAGGGCACCAAAACTTGGACTGAATGGACTTTGAGGACTGCTTTTTGATTGGACGCTTCTTGGTGTTACATCTCAAACGGGACTCTTTCTACTGCGTAATACCTGGACTGGGATGGAGGAAGCATGCATATCGATGCGAATGAGTTTGATTTGATTGAGGGAGAGCGCGGGGTGAATCCCGTTTTGGGAGGAGATGTCCGTTGTTGGTTTGGAGTTTTTAAAAGTCAAAGTCTGGGGTATAAAATCTAGCGTGTATTTCCGATCCGATGATATCCTTTGATCCGGGGAGGGCCAGGTCTAGTGTATTACCCCAGAGAGAGCTTTTGCCTAGAAGAGCAGGTTGTATCATGGTTCTTCCATGGACATCTAGAAATCCGCCGCTCCGAATACTTTCTCGACAGTCAGTGTTCGAAAGTACTTGCTTAAATAAGCACATGTTGAAATTTGTGAAGTTTTTCTTCTTCCATTCCAGATTACAGAAAGTTCGTTACCTATAATGCAACCATTTTGCGCCGTACCTATGCATGCCTTATCTTTTTCCTCTTCGCGGGGTCTTGAACGACTCGTGGCTTTACAGTCACCATCTCCACAAATATCCGGTCAGCCGGAGGAGGGAGGGTCGTGGTAGTTTGTAGCTTGTAGTGTAGTGAAGCCAGGGCTGACCCAACCCGAACTGGGAGTTCTCCAATGCCTATCATCACCAGGCTCTTGTTTTCCGTGTGTGAGGGTACATATGTACCTCTACAATATGCCCTGCACTGCAATGCAAATTGACTGCATTGGATGGCGGCGGCCCCCATGTGCTTGGCTGCCAGCGCTCGTGGCTTTCACATGCTTTTTCATCCGGAAGAATGCGGTAGCGGCAGCCGTCTGAATTACGCCATGTACATACTTAAAGGTACCTACCTATCTGTGCTGCGGTATCGGCATATGATGCACGTGCATTTTCTGTAGGCATTAGCAGGTACCCGAGGTCTTTACAACATCCTTTCTCTTATCAACGTCAAGTGCACATTCGACACGGCACAATCTCTATTCAGAAAACAATCCAAGGGGAAACAGCAGCTGAAAAGAGACTTGTGAACAAGATGAATGAGGTCCAGTGGAGGTCAACCCCAGAATGGAGAAAAGGCTTGGCCTGGATTCTTCTGGAGCGGACCCATGCTTATCCAAGTGGTCACCCCGCAAACTGAATGGAACCTCTTGGGCCAATGAGGCCCACTCGGCGCGACTCGTCTCATCCCGTCCAAGTCCCATCCGTCGCCTTTCACTGCCTCCGCTTGTCCGAGCAAGATCCCCACGATCCCCCTTCCAACGTCCACTTGTCTGTGATACCGTACCAAGTCGTCGCTCGTCACTGGCCAGCCAAAGAAGCAAGCCTGCACATCTTCTCGCTCCTCGCTTCTCGGGCCGCCGCGATACAGTCCACCGTCTCTATCCTGTGGGTGTTGTCTCTCTCGCTGGAACTGCAACTGGAACCTCGCGCCTGAACTCCTCAAAGTTACCGGCGAAAACGAGTAATTTACCGTTATCCGCTACCATCCGTTCCTGTMCCAGATTTCCAGGTACGTAACCAATGTATCTTTACCATTCCCCCGGTCAGGCCAAGGGCTCGACGACGACCACAACGTCATTGTCGCCAAGGGGTGAGAACGACAGTCCCATCCCATCTCCAGCACATGCTTTGATCCCACGGGGAAGGGCTTGATGGGTCTTAGTCTAGTCTGGGGAACACGTGTGTCCATGACCAAGGCAGCTGACCAGTGACCACACAGGGCTACAGCTATTCAGGACTCATAGATATTGGATACTCGGAGAGGGTTTGCCTGTCTTGGGATCTAGCAATCATCCATCTACTTTCATCTTTGTTCGAAAACTCTAGTCTTGATCCATCCTACTTCGATCCTCATCCATCTTCCAGGAGATCTGATACGACCACATACACTGCCTTACTGCCGAGAGAAGGAGATCAAGAACGGTTGAACCCACCGCTATCTGTCTCGGTACGTTGCACATCTCCTGCTTGAGCGTCCCTTTGCTTTTATCAGACCCTACGGGCCACGGCAGTTCCACGCATCTCTACCAGTTGGGCGCATTCCATATTGGGTGCTCGGACTTGCGGAGAAAACAAAAAGAACCCCTGAAGATTGGGCGGGTTACCGCTACATTCACGGTATTCACACCCCAGGGGGGACACTTCCACTTACACACGCGCACACTACGGCTAAAGGAGGGCCACCGAGGGAGCTACCACATGCTCCAGCTGCCACCTCTCGCTGTCACAGCAACGCTCGGCGTCGTCTTTTGGTACCTCGAATGCTATCTCGGGCTCTTCTTACTCCTCCAAGGGAACAAGAGGTAGTTCCACTCTGTCCCCAGAGCTCCATTCTCCAGATGTTCATGACTCTCACTCACTGTACTTCCCGGGTTGTCCGCTACCTATGTACGTGTGTGGGTCTGGCGCTGTTCTTCTCTCTGCCTGCTCCCCTTGCTCCCCTCACCATGCCCATGCGGCTTACATACACCCTGATACTGTACCAGTGTACATTGATACCCTCCTCTTCATAGTCCCCTCCCCCGGCTCCCACTCCCCCTTCGTATAATTATACCTTCATAAACCCGGCCGAGAACCGGACTGCTTCCCAAAGCCCTTTCCCTGTCTCTTACATCTTCCCGATTTCCTTCAAAAAGATATCAAGACCACCGACTTTGTTTCCAGTGGCATGCCGCCTTATTGTCTTCAAGACTGCCATTATTTCTACCGTACAGCCTTGCGTGGCTTGAACATCAGCACTCGAGTCTCACCTTTATACGCCTAACTACCACACTTATACAAAAACAGCCTGGAGCTGCCTCACACCAAACGAAACTGACACAATGACTCTTGAAGTTCGCACATTTACTCCTCCGAGAGCTTTCGGTGACGCTATCAGCCAACCCGTTGTCACACCAGTCATCACAACTTCGATAACACCACGCTCCGTCCCCGACCTCCACATCACACTCAAGCCCGCCATCAGCCCATCGCCAAAGGCTCGCCAGTACAGCATGGCCTCTACCCCTGAAGAAAAGCCCAAGGGCGGCGTCACATTTGCCCACCAGGACAAGCTCCCCAAGCTTCCTATCCCAGAACTCGAAAGCACCTGCCAGAGATATCTTTCTTCCCTAAAACCGCTTCAGACGCACAGGGAACATGCCGAGACAAGGCGTGCTGTTCAGGAATTTCTTCAAACAGACGGCCCCGAGCTGCATGAGAAGTTGAAGAAGTATGCCGAGGGACAGACAAGCTATATTGAGCAGTTCTGTAGGTCTCTTCGGCACACAGGCCCTTATTGGTCCATGTTTGGCTAACACGTTTTTAGGGTATGATTCGTACCTTAACTATGACAACCCTGTCGTTCTAAACTTGAACCCCTTCTTCCTGCTCGAAGATGACCCGACACCGGCTCGCAACAACCAAGTCACTAGGGCCGCCTCCCTGATCGCGTCGGCTTTGGAGTTCGTAAGGGCAGTCCGCAGGGAGGAGCTTCCACCAGACACTGTCAGGGGAACTCCCCTAGACATGTACCAGTATTCGCGCCTCTTTGGTACCGCTCGTGTTCCCACCGATTCCGGGTGCCAGATCCAACAAGATGACAAGACGAAGCACATTGTCGTCATGTGCCACGGCCAGTTCTACTGGTTCGATGTTTTGGATGATAACTCCGATGCCATTATGACCGAGAAGGATATCGCCATCAACCTCCAGACCATCGTCGACGACTCCCTACAAACCCCGATCCAAGAGGCTGCCAAGAGCGCCCTCGGTGTGTTGAGCACGGAGAACCGGAAGGTCTGGTCGGGACTCCGGGACGTCCTGACGAGGGATCCCGGTTCCAACAACGCCGACTGCCTGAGCATAGTCGACAGTGCTCTCTTCGTTGTCTGCCTGGATTATACGGAGCCAACCACCGCCGCTGCGCTTTCCCAAAACATGCTCTGCGGCACTAGCGAGATCGAGAAGGGGGTCCAGATTGGCACCTGCACCAACCGCTGGTATGACAAGCTTCAGATCATCGTGTGCAAGAACGGCAGCGCCGGTATCAACTTTGAGCACACCGGTGTCGACGGCCACACCGTGCTGCGGTTCGCCAGCGACATCTACACCGACACCATCCTCCGCTTCGCCCGGTCCATCAACGGCAAGGCTCCCTCGATGTGGGCTTCGACCAGCCCCGATCCGTCTAAGCGTGACCCCGAGAGCTTCGGAGACGTGAGCACCACCCCCCACAAGCTCGAGTGGGACATGGGACCCGAGCTCAGCGTGGCCGTCCGCTTCGCCGAGACCCGCCTGGCCGACCTCATCGAGCAGAACGAGTTCCAATGCCTCGACTTCCACGGCTACGGCAAGAACTTCATCACCTCCATGGGCTTCTCCCCGGACGCCTTCGTGCAGATGGCCTTCCAAGCCGCCTACTACGGCCTCTACGGCCGGGTCGAGTGCACCTACGAGCCCGCCATGACCAAGATGTTCCTGCACGGCCGCACCGAGGCCATCCGCACCGTCTCGGACGACTCGGTCAACTTCGTCCAGACCTTCTGGGCCGACGCCCCCGGCGACGCCAAAATCGACGCCCTCCGCAAGGCCTGCCAGGCCCACGTCAACAAGACCCGCGACTGCGCGAAAGCCCAGGGCTGCGACCGCCACTTGTACGCCATGCTCTGCCTCTGGCAGCGCATGCAGGACGACGACGCGGCTAGCACCACCAGCAGCAACAGCATGAACGGCTACTCCTTCGAAGACGGCTCCGTCATCGGCTCGCCATCCAAGGATTCCGTCTTCTCCCAGTCCATGGAGTCTCAGTCAAACGCTGGCCGCGAACGTGGCGACTCCATCAACTCCCACATCTCCGCCACCCCATCCCAGCGCGGCGGCGTGCCCCAACAACTCCCCACCATCTTCGCCGACGCAGGCTGGGACAAGCTCAACACCACCATCCTGTCCACCTCCAACTGCGGCAACCCGTCCCTCCGACACTTCGGCTTCGGCCCCGTCTCCGGCGAGGGCTTCGGCATCGGCTACATCATCAAGGACGAGTGCATCTCCATCTGCGTGTCGTCACGCCACCGACAGACGCGCCGCTTCGTCGACACTTTGGAGTCCTACCTTCTTGAGATCCGCCGCATTTTGCGCATCGCCGCTAGGAACGCTGCCACCGCCAATGGTGGCAACGGGGTTAGTGCTACCGCGAATAAGGGTATGAGCAGGGCTAGGGAGATCGACGCTGCTGCTGTCAACCAGAATGGACAAGAGAAGCCGGTTCGCCCCAAGATCGGGAACAGGATCAAGTCGCGCGGAAGACTTATTACCGGTCAGAGTAGTGGCCTCGGTCAAGGGCCGACCAGCACGTTCAATGGAGGCAGCAGTGTGGGGAATATTAAGGGCACGGGAGGGGGAAGTGTTAGTAGTGCGATGGAGGATAGCGTGGTGATGAGTGAGGATGATGAGATTGGTGGTTGTAGGTTTTTCCTTTCCCTTACATCAACAACAACACACTGGATTGGATAAATGGCTAACTGACCTGCGACAGATGGTTTCTTCGACGCCGGAATGCTCCAACAAGCGCTTAAGGCGCGCCAGCAGGGATATCACCATAGTCACCACCATGATAGCAGCAGTGATGATCGGAGCAAGGAGAGCAGGCAGAGGAGGAGCAGGAGGAATGTGGGCAAGAAGTTGCCTTTGATTGATTACTAGTAGACTCGGATGTTTGTTTTGGGCTTTTTGGTTCCTTGGTTTTTGATACACCATGGTTTTTGGAGGTGTACCTTGGCCGTTCGGTATAGGTTCCCTGGGTTGGGTTAGCGCTGCTTTTCAGATGTTCTTGGATTTGCTATACCGCGATGGAGAGAGATACAGATACAGAGATGGGATGTTAAGACGTACCGTACCTTGGCGTACATACCCTAGACGAGACGGTGGTGAATGATACGATACATACAGTTGATGTTATACTCTTTTTATTATTCTCCTATGCGCGAACCTGCGTGACTGAAACAAGCAATGAAGGCGTTTCAAACATAAACAGATGAGTCAGTATCAAAAATTAAATCCAAGTGATGATGATAGGATCAACAAACCACCTTATTCTGACTCCTTACAGTAATGCACTCTAAGAGGAACGAACTTGAGCCAAACCACTCAAAACCTTGAACACAATCCAGACGATAACTGACTGGCAACACTTAAAAGGGTCAGTGTATATAGGCAACAAGATAAGCTACCTTAATCCAGACCACCAGATAGATAATGTCGACGATAAGATGATAATGCATGCATGATGAGTGAAAAAAACGGTATAAAATTCAGTAATTCTCTTCCCAGAATGCATTTGCCAAAAACTCCTCTCCCTTTTCCTTCCTTTCCCCCTTTCCCCTGTCCGGGTCCGGGCACCATAAGCAGAGGTGTACCTTGATTACCGCCCCTTTACACCTTCACCGAGCGCGAGCACTTGCGCCACTACCCCTCCATCTCCATCTTTCTTCTTTCTTCTCTTATCTTTACGACTACCCCCCCTCCATCTTCTCGTGCTCTTCTTCATGTTCTCCTTCTGGCTCTCATCCTTGTTCTCAACCGCCAGGCATACGGGTTTGATATCCGCCACGCCTACAGGCGGCGTGTGACTCGGCTTATCTTTCTTGAGATCCTCACTCCTCTTCTGGCTGTCTCTCTCTTCAGAACAACCACTACCATCAGCTACCGCAGCAGCAGAAGAAGAAGAGGAAGAAGAAGAAGCCTTCTTCCTCTTCCTGTCTTTTCTAGAACGCCACTAACGCGCGCTGCCGCTGCCCTTGATGGCTTGCCTCCGCTTGACCTTATCGGTGATACGAGTGAGCGCTGACTTTATCTCGCCCTTCTCAAAGGTATCGAGGTCGTAGTAGACGGGGGCGATTTCCTGTTTGTATCGTGTTAGTTTCAAGATGCCACAAGTAATCCATCGTTACGAAAGGGGATACGGGGATACATACAAGAAGCCACTCAGGACGAATGTTGGTCACCGTCCTGACGTACTGCTTGGTCGTAAGAACGAACTCGTTGTAGACAACCCAGTCGTACGGGCTCGTCACCGCCGTGCTCGGGTGAATCATGACGAGCTGGTCGTCCTTGACCGTCTTGTACACCTTGCTGTTGCTGCTCTCGCGCATGGCCACCTGCATGAAGAAGCCGGCCAGCAGGGCGCGGCGGATGTTGGTGTAGTAGTTCTTGTCCTGGAACGGCGTGCTTACCAGGTCGATGTCGTGCGTCTCCATAATGCGCTTGAGCTGGGCCCGGACGTTGTCGGCGCTCGACAGGTGGCGGTACGAGAGGAAGTGCTCGTGGCACCAGCGCTTCATGTCCTCGCCGTTGGTCTCGGCGCCCTTGTAGGCGTGGTAGGCGTTGAGCAGCGTCAGGTGGTCACCGTCGGGGTGGGCGAACTGCATCTTCATCTCGTCGGCCCGCTTGCGCGCGTTGTTGGGGCGCACCCATATCGAGGGGACCGAGAGGAGGGACACGATAGAAAGGATCTCGTTGGAGCAGTAGAACTCGGGCGACGAAATAAGCATGACGGCGAGGGCGGGGTCGAGCGGGAACTCGGAGGCCATACCACCGAGGCGCGTAAGCTCACCATCGTCGTCTAAGCAGGCGAGGTAGTTGAGCTCCTCCAGGGCGCGCATCATGGTCTCGGGCGCAGGAGGGTCCATGAGATCGAAATGTACCAAATCCTCGACGCCAAGCTTCTTCAACTCCAAAACAGTGTTGGCCAGGTTAGACCGGAGAATTTCAGGGTAGGTTTGCTCAATAAGCTCCTTCTTGAAAGCCTTCTCGGTGTAAAGACGGAAGCATTTACCGGGCCGTGTACGACCGGCACGACCAGCTCTTTGCTGAGCAGAGGCCTTCGAAATAGGAGAAACCAACAGGGACTCAACACGAGAGCGAGGGTTGTAAATCTTTTGCTTGCTGAAACCGGGGTCGACGACGTAGACGATACCATCGATTGTCAAGGACGTTTCGGCAATGTTGGTCGAGACAATGACCTTGCGACCAGGCCTGCCACCCTTGCGCAGGGGCTCGGGAGCCTTTTCGAAAATGCGCTGTTGGTGCGCAGGAGGGAGAGTACCATAGAGAGGGTAGACCTTCATGGGGCCAGCATCCGACTCGCGAATCATGTCGTCCACCTCCAAGCTGATTCTTCGGCAAGCATCCTCAATCTCCTCCTCACCAGTAAGGAAGAGCAGGACGTCTCCCTCGGGCTCAGTGGCGTGAATCTGCAGCACCGTCCGTACGGCGGCCTCGAGGTAATCACGCTCGGGCTCGGGGGTATAGAAGATCTCGACGGGGAAGGTGCGACCGGGGACGGCGAGCAATGGGGCGTTGTAGAAGTAGGACTGGAACTTTTGGGCATCGAGGGTGGCAGACATGACAATGATCTTGAGGTCTTTGCGGCGGGCGGCGATCTGCTTGAGCAGGGCCATGAGGATATCGGTCGCGAGGGTACGTTCGTGGGCTTCATCGAGAATGATGCAGCTGTAGCGGGACATGTCGTGGTCGTGCATGGACTCGCGCAGGAGCTGACCATCGGTCATGTACTTGAGCATGGTCTTGGGGCCCGTCCTGTTCTCGAAACGAATGCTGTAACCGACTTCCTGGCCCAGCTCGACATCCAACTCGTTCGCGACACGCTGGGCAACCGACATGGCCGCCACTCTTCGGGGCTGGGTACAGGCGATGAGCTTGCCGTTCGTGTGGGGGAGCTCGTCGTAGAGGACGTATTGGGGGATCTGGGTGGTCTTGCCGGAACCCGTCTCACCGACTAAGACGAGGATCTGGGTGTTGTGGTACATGTCGAGGAACTCCTGGCGCTGCTTGTGGACGGGGAGGCCGCGCCTCACTTTGAGGATGTCGAAGTATCTCTGCGAGTGCGGCTGGCCGGTCCACGGGTTGAGCTCCGAGTCCTCGGCCTGGGCGGCCTGGACGGCGGTGGAGTTGTGTCTCTCGAAGGAGTCGAGGGGCGATTCGAAGTCGCCATTGCTGCCGTTGCCGTTGCCGTCCTCGTTGAGGTGGGCGAGGTAGGGGTTGTACTTTTCGGGGGCAGCATCGCCATTCTCGGCGCGCTTGATGCGCTTCGAGTCCTGGCCGTTGTCCTCCATGTTGGATCTCTTGACGCCTTTGTCGTCGTGGCTGGCCATTGTAGTACCGACCGAGGGCAGCAGGCCTTTTTATCTTGTTTCGAGCGGGAGGTGTTGCGACAGTGACCGAAGGAGAAGAAGAGAAGCGGCGATAGGAAAATGGAAGGCGGAGTGTCGATTATGGCACCTCCAGTTGGCAGTGATGAACAGTGAGAGTGGAGGGCAGTGGACAGGCAAGAGTTCCAGTCTGCGAGGCTACAACTTTTTTTTTGTTTGTCAGGGAGACCAGGTCAGTTCCTGGCAGCAGGGACGTCTGGCCAATGGGAAAGACCAGCGATAAGCTTTAATGGGTAAATATCTTGGCAACGAGACCGATAGCGCTGATAAGCGGATAAGATGGACTCTTTCATCACTGTACCTAGCATTGGACCCTGATGGGCACTAATTTTGCACTGTTCTGTCAGGTTCAGTTGCTGCACTCAAGTCAGATGCTGCACTGATGAAGTTTGTGACAATGTGACTTTGGCGCATTGGGTTTGGATACAGCCGTCCAGGGCTAATAAGTTTTCTCACAGTCAGTTACTACCTATTTCATTTCTCTATGTAGCTATACCCCTCCATCATTTGTTTACTTTGAGTGTGTGAAAGGACAAGTTTGACTTTTCCTCTGGCGCTCCTTCCCTGGAAATATCCACTGCCATGGGTCAGTCCGTTTTTGAAAATATAAGTTCCATCCGACTTTGATTCCAGTCTTTTCAATTTTCCCCGTGATTGGGTCCATACATCATCAAGGTTCAGGTACCTCTATAAGTACAGACTATACCTCTATACAAGCCCCAGGGACTAGCTACCTCTCTGTACCCCTCCGCTGCTGTACCACCTCAAACCTAACCTGGAACATCGCGGGGTTGTTTACATCTCGTCAGCTCCCTTTCACTCACTCGGATTCACAAGAAAGACCAAGTCACTCATCATGTCTTCAAATCGCGGGTTCAATCCCGAGTCCGAGTCTTTCGAGCAACGGCCGCCCTTCTACATTGGCCAGCATGATTCCCACAGGCATGAGTCGCCTACTGATAACCAGTACGGCCAGATCTTGGACAGTGGTGTAAGTCTTCACTTCACATAAAAATCTCCACTTGTAGAGAGAGAGATGGTGTAGTAGCAAAAATATTAACACACATGAGATGAGATAGTTCAACTTTGTCACCACTCCCATCACCAACGAGCACTTTCACCAGCGCGTGATCGACTTGTACAAGAGCCATCTCCAAGAACGGGAACAGTGGGTCACCGAACGGGGACTCACTGATGCCCAAAAGACCAACCCCTCGCTGCCAGGTGTTACAGTCCCAACCTTGACTGACGACGATACCTCCCTGTTCCCCAGCAGCTATGTTGGCTCTTTCATCGCCTACACCAGCCCATGGATCGACCTGTGCTCTGCCGACCCCATCATCTCAGACATCTCCCGCCAGGTGTTGAACCTCGAGCTCGCCTACGCAAACTTCTGCGGTTCCAGAACCATCATTATCCCCGGCCCAAGACAGGATGATGGCCGGGCTGTTGCTCAGTATGCCCGTGCGATCCATGAGGCTCAGGAGGTGGGAGGTCGTGTCAACCTTGTGATCCACCTGCCCATGTATCGCGAGCCCGGCTTGGAGGAGGAAGCAGAGACGCTTTCTGCCCTCCTTGGTGGTGACGGTAACAGCAGCTCCAGCAAGGAGGTCGTCAAGACCGATGCTGCCAAGGGCACCGAGATCGATCTCTTCAGCACCTGGGACAGCTGGCACACCATCCGGACCGTCTGCAAGTACAGCGGTCGTCTGTTTGTCGCCCTGCGCATTCCCAAGCGGGTACCTGAAAAGGACCTCCAGGAGCGCTGGTTCAGCGAGCCGCTGCACTACCTGACCCTCGACAAGAACATCTTTTCGCTGAACAAGGCCGGCCATCCTTCCCTCACCCGTCACCATCAGGACCTGATCAATCGTTATATGCGCCTCAAAAACCACCCCTGGTTGATCCTGAACGATGTCGGTCCGTCGGCGGAAAGTCTCGTCGAGGCTCCTAGCAAGATGGAGGTCGACTACCCTCCCCTGTCTGAGGCAAGCAAAGCGATCAAGGAGAACCGCAAGCCGTATGCTCCTCCTTACAACGAGTACGTCGACTACATGAAGTACCTCGAGAGACACCAGCCCCCTTACTCGGCCATGGAAACCCCTTCGCTCGTCAGCTTCCAGGACTGGCTCCAGTCCCCTCTCCAGCCGCTCTCCGACAACCTCGAGTCGGCCACGTACGAGGTCTTCGAGGGCGACCCGGTCAAGTACGATCAGTACGAGAAGGCCGTGGCCGAGGCCATGCTCGAGTGGAAGAAGTACAACCGGCCCGTCTCCTCCGTGACGCCCGAGACGCCCGACGGCAAGGACCTGATCGTGGCCGTCGCCGGTGCCGGCCGCGGCCCCTTAGTCGCCCGCGTTCTCCGCGCCGCCGCATCCACCAACACCTCCATCCAGCTCTGGGCTTTGGAGAAGAACCAGAACGCCTACGTCTACCTCCTGCGCCGCAACAAGCGTGAGTGGAACAACTCGGTGACCGTCATCAAGACCGACATGCGCGAGTGGGAGGGTCCCCGCCTCGCAGCCAACCCCAACGTCATCACCAAGCTGGACATCCTCGTGACCGAGCTCCTCGGTTCCTTCGGCGACAACGAGCTGTCCCCCGAATGCCTCGACGGCATCCAGCGCCACATCGCCCGCCCGCACGGCATCTCGATCCCCTACTCCTACACCGCGCACCTGTCCCCCATCGCGCACCCGCGCATCTTCGCCGACCTCAGCAACCGCGTCATCAGCGACCCCAACGCCTTCGACATCCCCTGGGTCACCCGGCTGTTCCAGCTCGCCTACGTCGCCCAAAAGGTTCCCCATCACGGCCGGTTTCAGCAGGCCTGGGAGTTCGTCCACCCGGTAGAGGTGTCGCGGGCCGACGACTTTTCCGCCAAAAACGGCCGCGTGCGCAAGTATGTTACGCAGGGCAGCGGCAGCATGTACGGCTCTAGCGGCGTTAACGAGCATAATGCTCGTCATTGCCATCTGACGTTTGTGTGCCCCACGAGAGGCGTGATTCATGGTCTTGCCGGGTATTTTGAGTCAGTGCTGTATAAACATGAAGAGGCGGGGAAAACGCCGGTGGAGATTAGTATCTTGCCGGATCAGATTGATCGGAAGAGCAAGGATATGATTTCTTGGTTTCCTATTTTCTTCCCTCTTAGGGTGAGTTTTCTTTTTCTTTTCCTTTCCTTTCCTTTCCTTTCCTTTCCTTTCCTTTCCTTTCCTTTCTTTCCTTAGCTCGTCGTGGTTTTTTTTTACAAATGGTGATACGATTACTGACCTTTTGTTTTCGACGATATAGCAACCCCTCTACTTCCCCCAAGACACCGAGCTAGAAGTCAGCATGTGGCGCCAGACCGACGACACCAGGGTATGGTACGAGTGGATGGTCGAGGTGTATGCTTGGGTTGGTCCCAAGACCCGTATCAAGGTTGGCGCTTCCGAGATGCATAGCAGTCGTAAGGTTGCCTGCATTTTTGGTTAGAAGAGACGGAGGAACGTAAAAACGGAGGTAGCTAGGTGGTGGACATGGCTGGGTACCTACTTGGGGTGTTAGGAGTGTATGTAACTGAATAACAGCAAGCAAACAAACGCTGCGTGGAAAGGAACTAAAGGTCAAAAGTCTTGTTTTAGCGAACTTGAAAGAAAAAGTTTCGAAGTCAATTGTTCACAATCGGGAAGCCACGATGGATGCGTATGATGATCATGATGGCTGCTCCTGCCTGTAGTCGTGTGATTTGTGATGAAGTGGAAGTTGCGACTAACAGAAATTCACGCCGCTTGTTCTCTTTTTTAGTGAAAAAAAAAACCTGGAAACCAGACGCCATTTCCGTATGTCTAACTCATCCCGCCTAGTTCCTTTTCTTTGCTCAGTAGATGATGGGTGGTCTTGACAGATTTTTGTTTGTTTCTCTTTCTTCCCTGTTGAGTTTTTCCAACATCATCTTCTAGCCCTTATCTTCAAGGAAAGGCCAGATGGCACATGCTCCTTTAACGGTGTTGCGCAGGAGATGCAAGGTCTCTACCAGACAGAGAGACGCTCGGTACCCATCCATCCACCATTCACTCTTTTTAAGCAAATCCGCCTTTAAATACCACTCCCCATCATGCGGGCCCGATATCATCAGAGCTATTGCCGCCCCTTCGTAAAGCGCATTTTTATCATTGGGAAACGAGTTTCGGCGAGCGGGCGGTTGTGGTTGTGCTTCGGTTCGGCTCGGTTTGGTCGGTAGAGTAGATCCATCTCTTCTTCTTTTTTCCCAGGGTATTATATCGAAACATCACAACCCTCCTCACACATTCCTGCCTGTTCTGCAATTCGCCCTTCGCCCTTCCCGCTGGGCTACCCTTCATTTCTCCTGCTGGCGAAGACAAGTTCACTCCTCCATCTTGGTGTCACCGCCTGTTTCCGCCTCGTCGGCCTTCTTGATGTAGAGAACGTTGTTACACCTGTTTATGCCCCATCCATCGTATTAGCAGCCACTCAGTCGCGCGATTGAGGTTATGTGGTGGTGGGAAGAAGTGGGATATACCTAATCAAAACCTGCCCCAACGCGCCCGTAAACTTGCGGTTGATGTACTCCTTCGTGTCGCTGAGCTGGATGTTCATGTAGCTGTCGATGCTCTGTTGTTCACATATACAATTGGTTAGCTTGTACTCTGTCTTCCTATGCTCCTTGGGCCTGCTGTGCTGTTTCCCCTCTCGCCCTCGCTTTCCGCCATGGCACCATTGATGGCCGTATGTAATCCAGCCAAAACACAGCAAATGATCCTGGGAGATACGTACAACAAGACGGCCAACATACTCCGTCTCTCCCCACTTCAAGCGAACCGTCACAAGGCTGTTGACGAGATCTTGGAGGAAGGGACGGGGGTTGACTGGGACGAAGGACATGTTTTCGGTTTTGTTTGAAGGTTGTTTGTAGTCAAGTGCGTGGCGCCTTGTGTGTAATCACAGGCTTGTTGTTGCAGATGGGGCGCTCGAAAGTTGGATTTCTGGATTCGCGATTCGCCTTGTATTCGTGGGGTTTTCTTGGAAGTGATTTGGGCTCGGTGTCGACTTTCAAAAACAGGTGGGTCGGGTTGACGCGACAAGGTCGGAGGTTTGGTTGTGAAAGGTTGTAGGTTGTAAAAAGTTGGGAGAGAAATGGATTGGCGTTGATGCTATGATGGAAGAGCTCCAACTGGGACTGCCTGCAATGATGGACCTTTGCGGCGTTGGAGTAGCGCGACGATGGACGTTCCTTCTGTTACGAGGTACGTGTGGAGCCCCGACGCAATGAGCTGATTGGATGTTTCGCCAAGCCTGGTAAGGTGCTGTATGGAAGGGTTAGGGTTGATGGTCAGGGGATGGTTGATTGACGACGACGAGGATGATGGGCATCACTAAATCAAAATGGTAACAGTTTCACACATTCCTGTTCACGTACAAGATTGAGTCTATTCATAGGCTCGCTCACTCAAGTTTCAGTGCTAATATCTCTACTTGATGCTATTCCCATGCCCATCTTCCCACGCCTTCAAGTCACGACCCTCGAAGGGGCCGATCTTTTCAAATCGAGTGGAAGAAGACTGATCAAATTCTGACGGGAAATAAATGAAAATTAATATACCGAAAGCTGGATGAGTATCTTCTACTCAATCTCCTCAATCCTAGGCCTGCCACCAAACATCTCAACACCACCACTGCTTCCAGCACTCTCACCACCACCACCACCACCACGGGAAACCGATCTCTCCGGATCAACAACCAACCCAGCCAGCTTCGTCAACCCACCACCACCAAACCCTCCTCCTCTAGCCTGCCTCAGCGACACCTCATCCACCAAACTTCCCATCTTCCAATTCTCCAAGCTCTCCAACACATCCCGGCAATACTCCCTCACCAACCCATCCTCATCCGTCCCCTCCACATACCCCAAAACCGTCCTCACCTGCTCCTGCGTCTCACTCCCAAACGCAATCCCCAACACCTTCCCCTCTTGCTTCGCCTCATCCAACGCCTTGATAAAGCTCATAATCAGCCTGACCGCCGCCCTCCTGAGTATCCCCTTCTCCAGCTGTCTCTCGACCTGCACAACATTAATGCACAAATCCACGCTCGCCATCGCCAACACAGCCTCCACACCACCAATATTCGTCTCAATGCAATTCGCCAGAATCGACAACGCCGACGCCCGAATCCTTACATCCTCCTCGCCCGTCTTGGAAGTACCCGACGACCACCCCTCCACAATCGCCTCCAGGATATCCAACCGCGCCTGCTCCTCGGCAGAAATCGGGTCCGCCATGTCCGGCACGCTGCCGTCCCACGCGTCCTCGGCTTCTTTATGCTTCTGCTCGCGCACTTTAGCTTCGCGCGCCTGGCGCGCCATGGTCTTGGGCCGATGCCCCCGGCGCGAGGCCAGGCTGATCAGGGCTTCGCAGGTCATTTTGGCTAAGTCGCCGGTGAAGGTCTGGCCCAGTCGGTCGATGACTTGTAGTAAGGCCTCGCCGAAGCGGAGGCGGGCGTCGACGGTGGCGAGGGCGGATTCGCGCGGGTCGAGGTAGCGGTCGATCAGGTCGGTGAGGACGGCGCGCGGGTGGGCACTAGCTAATTGAGTGTAGAGCTTGATGCACCGGAGGTGGATGTAGTCTTCCTCCGAAGAGTTGGGCTCGCAGAGGAGGGTGGAGAGAAGCACCAAAATGCCGGGGATGTCGAGGATGGGGGAGTGGGAGGTGATGAGGTTCGAGATGAGGTTGAGACCCTCCGAGCGCACGGGCGGGGGGGAGTCGGGTTGGGTGATGTAAGAGATGGCGAGGGAGTAGGTCTTGCGGTCTTCGATTTGGCGGTCGGTGGGACCGCCGGTTGTGGTGGATGAGGAGGACTCGCCAGCTTCGAGGGCGTCGATTTCGTCGCGGTAGCGCAGGAGGAGGGTGAGGTTGGAGGCCGTTTTGGCGTTGTCGTTGTCGCCTGTCTTGGAGAGGGCTTCGAGGGAGGATTCGATGACTCGGAGGACGTCGGGATCGACGCGCTTCTTTTGGAAGCCTGGGACGGTTATGACCATGTTGAGGAGACTGAGGGCTACTCTGATGACTTCGTCCTCTCCGGCCTCTTCCGCGGTATCTTTGGTGGCTTCTGAGAGCACCTGGCTGACTAGCTCGAGGATGTGTTTGGGTTGTCCGGCGAGTTTCTCAGGAAACTTTTCCATCATGGCTAGCAGGAGCTTGACCTCGGTAAACTGGGCTATCGGGTCTTTCTCTTCCTCTTCCTCTTTGATAATTTGAATCCCGCTCTTTTTCTGACCTCGAGCTGACTTGAGCCATCGCCCAAAGAGATCGAGGAATACTGACGAGACATCGGCCTCGGAAAAAGTTGAATCAATCAACTCCAACAGTTTGGGTATCTTTTGGTCGATTTCTGGAAGTGAGAGGCCGATGTAGGGTTCCCCTGCCTTGTGGAGAGGACGATTGGTATCGACAATCTGGATTTCTCCTTCTTCGGTCTGCTTGTACACCCACTCGGGCTTCTTCTTGTCCCAGCCGCCAACGTAACCCAGATTTTGGACGAGCGCTAATAGGACAGGAGCAGAAGGCGAAAGTTTGAGGAAGATCTTGAGTAGTTCCGAAGCGGGTTCCGTGATCTTTTCGCTCAACGGCTTCTCCGAGTTTGGCCAAGTGGTAAGCGCCCACAGGGGCAGCAGTAAAGGAGAGAGCAGCCGCTTACACAAGCCAGGATTCGGGTGTGAAACGACCAGTGTGTGTAGCCGTTGCAGTGCAAGTACCAAGTCCTTCTGCTTCACCAGGACCTTGTCCTTACTAAGGTCAATCACCTCGTTGTCATCGCCAGTCTCTGTCTTGGGTAATCCTCCTGGGGGTGGCTTGATGTGATGTAACAGGGGCTCCGCAAGGTATTTCCAGCCGGCGGTGCCTTGACAAGAATTAGCATTCTACCGCAGAAATATTTCATTTTACAATAAGGAGACATACCTGGAGCACCAGAGACCTTGCGGCCCAGGATGCCGAATCCTATAACATAAGCAACGACCTTCTTGAGCTCAGGTCCCTCTCCACCATCAAGCAGCGCAAACAACTGCGGTGCGATACCCGAGTACCACTCTTCCGGGGTTACGGTAGAAGGCGGTGACGACAACAGATTACTGGCCAACACAAGGGCCTCGTGAGTGATGTTGGCGCCTCTCTTCTGTGGTACGGCGGCCTCGGAGAGCTTAACGGTGCTGGAAGGATGAACAGCAAAGGCAAATTCCAGACTAGCCCTAACGCCTTCCTCGCGGAGGGGTATCATCGTCAGGTATTCCCTGAGCTTAAGGCGCAACCAGTCAGGGGTGTTGCCGGGCCTGATGAGGATGTTCAGGGAGGCCAGCAGTGATAGTGTCTTGGTCCTGTAGTTCACAGGTCAGACCGAGCCGGACACCTTGGGGCAAAAAGGTGAGGAGGCTTGCCTTTCAATGAGAGCCTCGAAATCACGAACAGCTTGCGCCCGCGCTTGCGAGTCACCCTTCGAGTCCGGGTTGAAAGCTTTCCCACCGAGATCCATGATCTCCTCCATCAGCCTCTGACGCGCAGTCTTTTCTGTTTTCTTCTTGTCACCGCCCCCCATGGCCTGCTTAAGGGCCTCAAGCTCTTCGGGGCTGGGGTCTAGATTAGGGTCCGCCATCGTGACGACTGGGTGGTTATCACCGGGAAAAGGTGAAAAAAAGACCGTCCTTCTTTAGGCCGTGAAAGGTGAGGATGTCAACCGGGCGTTGAACCTTTTCGACGGGAGTCGAGGACGTTGATTAATCAGCACTTGAATCGCGAGTGCGTCTCTTGAATTCGTGGTATTGATAAGTGACAGATTAACTATCTAGGAATATAATAGCATGGAACGGTCCATCCTAGAGCGAACCTGATATGAGTGAAGTGATCTGCCTGGCAACCCGAGTGAGTTCAAGGTTTCGTTGCCGCGGCGAGGCATGGAAGGTGAAAGAAGATTGGCCAATTGTTCGTGGTTGGAGGTCCGGGTACCTGCCATCCACTAAACGTACGGTGCAGAGCACCCGTGACTTCGCGCCTGTGCAAGGACTTGGACCCGCCAAAGGTCAGGCGTTCACAGTGGGTCATCTTACCTCATTGACGCACGGTGCACATTGAGGCAGGTGCACAGCGCGGTGCCAGTCGTATCTCACACTTCCAACGCGTCTTCCCAACGCCCCCATCCTTTCTCTTCTCTTCTTTCAACCAACCAAGACAACACCTTCGACCTCCAACGCCCAACCATATTGATCCTCGCAATGCCCGAATGGGCCCAACCTCAAGTCGGTCTCTGTTTCAATCCTTAGAAATCCATCCGAAATACAGTCAGAAGTCAATCCTGTCGAGTTACACAGTCAAAACGCGCTGGCCCGGACGACGACGACCGCCATTCCCATCGAGTCTTTCAGCCCTCTCTCAGAGCACGGCGCCTCCCCCACAGTTCTCCGATTCCAGTTTTCCCGTAAAGGAATGTCCTTCGTGGCCGCTCGGGTGTTCGGTTCTTCCGCAGTACGTCGCAGCTTCGAGTCCTGTATCAGGAGCCTTCTCAAGCTTTGCCGCGCATGGGATTACTGCGCATTTCGGGTTTCTCCCATCTTTCCGGCGCCCAGAGTGAATTGGTCTCGGAACTTAACCCTAGCTATACACTGGTTACACGTAAAGTCTTGCGCGCTTCGGCAGTCAAATCTACCCTTCGCCTTCTACGTCTGCGTCATCGTGGTGTTTGCTTTTGGGGTCTACGGCGCCGCTGAAAAGTTGCGTCCTCTGGGCTCTTGGCGTTCTACTGGATGGCAAGGGCTGACCGGCAAGGAGAGAAGTTTCCAGTCATCTTGTGCACTTCGGTGCGCCAGATGGGCGAGGTGTCCGGTCCCATGAGTCAAAAGCTGGTAAGAACCTCTGGTCTGAGGTCGCTCGTCAGGACTGGATCACTGGACGCAGTACTCTGGTCACCATAGCGGGTTGTTCTGCAGATGTCCTGTGGCTAGGTATACCGCGTTGGGGTAGGAGACATTTGGGTGCCCTGCCATGCCTGTTATCCAGAAGTTCTTTCTGGCTCTGACTCTTGGAGCTTTGCGTTCGCAACGCATGCTCTGTGGAGTGACGAGGGGAGAGCGAAGATACGGCTACATACGATCTCATCCCTCATTTCATCTTTCGCGTCTTCAGCCTGCCTCGCCTGAATCACTGCACTTGTGTGGTGAGCGGGGGCTGTATGACTACAGACGGAAATGTTGGGAAGGATTCTTTCACGCCTGTCTGTCGCGCTCTCTGCACCCTCAGATCTCTCTTGTATCGCATGCGCAGGAGCGGATACCCACTTGTACGCCTTCCTCCCGGATAACCTCCACCGACTCTGTGGAACCGCGTTCGGCAACATACCGTCAACGTGTCATTGGCTTTGTGTCATTGAGATTCCCCGGCCAGGCGCATTAGCCGATTTGCACGTATGGCCTCGTCCTACGTTGCGAATTGGACGCCAGAACCACGTTTGTTCAAATCTTTGATCCGAAAGGAGAGAAGCTCTTTGGCAGACACCTTCCCTTCGCCTGGAGTGCGCTGAAAAGTTCACTTCCGGGAGAAAGATGATAGCACGGTTTTTGAGGACGCATTTTGTCCGTGCGGTAATGCCCTCCTTTACACTTTCCCGGCTGGTGCGGGAGTGTGGAGAGGAAACAAAAGCTAGTCTCAGTTGGCAGTGCTCCACACACGGAAAGACTCATGGGACGGCTATCTCGACTATCCGGCTATCGATTTGGCTGCCGACACTTGACGACTGCTATGTTAATGACGGTACGGTTTCTTTTGGAGGGCTGAACAAGTCCGCCATGGCTTGCTGGTTTGGACTGTGAGAGTGGTGGCTGGGTGTCAAGTATCCTCTGGGGGTGTCCGTGTCCGTGTCCGTGTCCGTTCCGGGGAAGAAGAGTGTCTTTGGGCCAGACTCGTTGAGAACCAATGCTTTTGCAGCCCCTGGGTTTCGGAGGATGGTAGTTGTGGATTTTTAGGGAAGAGAACCAAAGGCCGGGACCCATCTCGAGTTGGAGTCAAAGTTTCGTACTTGTCTGGCCTTCGGATCCCCTCTTTTTTGGTCTTCGCTTCTCGCCTAATCTGTGTCCTTGCGGAGGCTAGCTTTGCTGTTTGGAGTTCTGGTCCTTTAGGATAGGGGACTGCCTTCCTGGGAGGTGGTCCTCGGTTGTTCCTCGTTCCTGAAATATGGCGGGAGGAACAACCCCTCGCATTTTTTGAGGATAAGTCTCCCTCCACTTTCAAGCTCCGGTTTTCGGTTGCCATTCATATGGTCCGATACTGACGTTGAAGTACAGGTATCCTAGACTCAATCCCGTAGGGGCGTGACCGGTGCCGACGCGGCATTGTCAAACTGGTAAGTCCTTTTCTTCCCATCCGCACCGTGATTCTCAGCAAACGTCTGTGCGRCACCGTGTGATATTGAKTTGCGATATGCGGGCTGTCYGCCRGTGTTTTGRAGGAATGCCGGACGTTTCGATATTCTCCGGGATCTCAGATATAACGGCCGTAAGTGTCGATCGGTAAGGTGAGGTATTCMCACTACCGGTGTGGCGTAGCGTGGTAGCCTTGCTTGCTTGCCTAGCATCTTCTGGTATCTCGGTGCCGGTTGGCCTCGTGCATTATCACATCATTCCCAAAATGCCGTCTTGCCTTTGTCCCCGAAGTCTCCGTGATTGTCCATGTCGGAGACGGTTCAGGGAGATGATAATCGTTCGATGTTTCACCCAACGGTCCCATTGGGAAGGGAGGGAAAACGCCATGCCGTTACATCCTTGTAGGGATGTTTGGTGGGGGTACCGGGGGGGGGGGGGGGACTGGGCCCATCGAGGTCACCGCGTTCCCATTCCGTACTGTTTAACTGTTTGATATGCCGCTTTGATGACGCCGTTTGAAAGATGAAGCCAGAACTGAACGGGACATGGAAGCTTCYGTGCCTCGTGTTCAGACTGCACTAACCCACCAAACCCCGTTAACGTCGGGCCAGCGAAGCTACGAAACAGCGAGACTGCCTAGGTTCGCTAAATGTCCTCAAACAAATTCTCAGCTGATTCCGATGGGGACACTGACGACAGTCTCTCGGGCCTTTTCTCGTTTTCTTCCAAGCTTCCAGGACACCCACTTCAGCTAACATCGGAAAATACCGAAATCCAAATCGTTCCCCTTTCCCATTTTGTTTAGCTTCCTCCGTGGGCAACAATTGTTCCACTTCGCACTGCTATTTTAAGCAAACAACGCTAAGCTTTAGTGCTCAAACAGTGTTACATAGTTCCAACGGTTTTCTTTCTCGGCGGAGTTTCCGATCCATACTGTATGTAGTTCGCATACGAGTGCCGGTTTGGTTTCGTTTCAAAATGCCGGGCAAGTTAGGGATCGGTTGATGCGACAGCAGACAGATACCCGTGCGTACGTGCGTACGACGACTTCGATGATGGATGAGCATGGACTGTGGTGAGATGAATGGCGGTGGTGGTTTACCATGGCATGGTTTGTTTGGACGTTTATTGGGGTTTGAACAGTTCGGTAGGCCCTTTTTTGCATTTCGGATTGTAGGAAATACGGCGTGGTGCTCGAGATGACTTCTTCAACTTCATTGAATGGATCGAAAGGTTGGCACTGTCTTTTTACAATTGTAGGTACACTTGAACAGATACGTAGTATCAGTGACGAAACCCGAGCATGATGATCTGACGATCATCGTGCTCGGGTTTCGTCACTGATACTACGTATCTGTTCAAGTGTACCTACAATTGTAAAAAGACAGTGCCAACCTTTCGATCTTTCGTCACTGATACTACGTATCTGTTCAAGTGTACCTACAATTGTAAAAAGACAGTGCCAACCTTTCGATCCATTCAATGAAGTT